>VDFB02379363.1:0-13014 GCA_007258455.2 Sequoia sempervirens
GTTAGCTACCTGGCAGGGTTAAGATGGAACGGTTTCTCTCTCACACACGCACTTAGTAGCATCTAGTTGCATTTATGATTTTATTTAGTTGAATTATTTATATTGTTCTTACTTTATAGTAATTATTTAAATTAATTACTGGTAAATTAAAAGTGCATAGAAATAAAAGAATTAGTTTTATTTTATTTTAATTAATGATTTCATTTGAAAATTAAATGCTATTTATTTATTATTGAGGATAATTGTGTTGCATGCAAAATAAATCTTGTTTTCTTTTAAAATTAGAATTATTAGATAAACTTGAAATAAAACTTGGAGAAAAGATGGGAAGATTTTCCAAAACAAATAGATAAGATAGAAAACATTATAAAGTAGATAAATAAGAGGAAAGATGTTAAATTTAGAAAACAAAACAAAAAAAGCAAAGCAAAATAAGAACGGAAAAAGAGGGAGAAAATAATAATAAAAAAGGGGAATAAACTCTTATTCTGGAAGAGGAAGATTCATTCTCAAACTAGATTCATTATTCTCTACCTTTCATTTTTCGCAAAAACAATAACTCACAGTAGAGTAGTGTTGTGACCTTTTCACACATCACCCCATTCAAAATGGGAACCCCCTAATTTTTGCTCCGTTCGTCTTTTGGCTTTGTTTTTTGGTTGTCTCTCTTTGTTTCCATCTGTCCTTCCGGGGGTGTGCCCGTCTTTGGGCCTAGATTTGAATTTTGGCTAAGTCTGTGAAATTAGGGTTTTTGCTCTTTGGTCCAATTCGAGATTAATTTAGGTTGGCTAATTTAAATTTGAGCTTAGCATTGCAATCAGAAGACTTCCAAAAGGTTCCCATTAAATTTTCAATGAATTCTGACAACTTACTATTTTTAGGAAGTGTCCAATTTGGGACGTTTTCTCAGCACTTTTGAAATTTTAATTGCCACACTACATTCAGAGTGCCTTAAGCTACCTACCTGCAAATTTTGAGTTGAATCTAACAACTTGCTATTTTTAGTAGTCTGGGCTTTGGAAGCCATTTTTAGGGTTTGCATGCAGGATTTTTCAATGCATGTCTAGAGAATCTTTCTAGGTTTTTCGAGACCTTTGCGATGATGTAACATGCAAGCTGAGATGATAACTTTCAACAATCCTGACTTCGAAGGCTCTTTTTAGGGTTTGCATGCAAGATTTTTCAGTGCATGTCAGGGTATTCTTTATGGGTTTTTCAAGAGCTTTGCAATGATGTGACATGCAAGCAGAGTTGATCATTTTTTAGGAACTTACTATTTTCAGCCAGTGCTCATATGTAGACAAATTTTTTGGGTTTTTTTGGGTTTTTTGGGATCTCCCAGGCAGTATTGCATGCAACCAGGTCCGGCAGTCAGTTGATCACTTTTTCAAGCACTCACTATTTTGAGCAGGTCTATATTTAGTAGGCACGATGTCACTAGCACTCCAACTTTCAGAGCTGAACAACGTGCAACAAGAACAAAATCAAACAGAGGCCTACAGATGCACATGCAGAGAAATTAGGGTTTCCTAAAAAATAGGGTGAAACACAAAAATCACCCAGAAGCAGTATCCCATCGTGATTAGCATCCTTCAAGCAATCCCCTGGTGAAATTTGAGCACAATTCGAGCACTTAATATTTATAGTAAGTCACCTCCAAAACAGGGCTATAAATAGCAAGCCAGCACAAAGCACCAGTGCAAACAGGGCAAACAGGTAATGAGGGTCCCATGGAACGAATTTCAAGTCAAACAGAGTTGTAGAAGTTCGAGAATCAAGTAGTTACTATAAATAGAAAGTCACTAAAAATGGCAAGTACATGAAAACATCAGGTTTTGGAAGGCTCGTCTCATCACGAAGGGTCAAGTTGAGCAAAAATCAGGTCTTCAAAAGTGGAAAATTCTTGAAAAACATGAAGACTTTGAAACTTTCCAAAAATAGCAAACTAGGGCAAGCCGAGGAGAAAGCTTGAAATTTCCTCAATCATGAACAATCAGAAGCACCACCCCTCAAATCCGCCCTAAGTCAGAGAAGAGGCTTGAAAATCTTCTAAGTCTGGGAAAAATGGAAGCTCACCTAGGTAAATGCACCCAAAGTTGATGAGGCATGTGAAAGCTTGGAAAAATCTTCTAAGTCATGAAATGGGAGTAGACATAGGCAAATGCGCCCTCAAATAGAAGTTCAACCCCTTGGATGCGCCCTAGTAACTTGAGATTGATGGAAAAATATTCTAAGTGTTGGGAAATGAAAGTACAACCTCCTAAATGCACCTAAGCCTAGGAGGCAGTTGCAAATTTTTTCTAAGTGGTGGAAAATGAGAGGAGGCCCCCTAAATGCGCATTAACAATATGGATGAGTTTGGAAATTTGGCTAAGTCATTTAAAAGGAAATCTCAAGGGTGGAATTGCGCTCAAGGCAAGAGGAAGAACTTGAAAATTTTCTAAGTGATGAAACTTGAAAGTATGAGGTGGTAAATGTGCCTTAGCTTGGATAAGTTGATAGGAAATTTTCTAAGTGTCATAAAATGGATGTAGAAGTCGTGAAATGAGCCCAAGTGCCAAGAGGTTTATTTGAAAATTTTCTAAGGCATGGTGAATGAAGTTCATGGGTCTAGATGCGCCCAAGCTTGGAAAGCTCAAGATATTTTTTTTAAGGCATTGGAAATGGAAGCTAAGCCCCCTAGATGCGCCCAAGTAGTAAAAGCTAGAGGAGAATTTTGACTAAGGCGTTGGGAATAAAAGTGGTCCTAGTCAAATACACCCAAGCCTAGGAAAAGGTTGAAAAGTTGTTAAGTGTTGCAAACTGGAAGTCGAGGGTATCAAATGCACCTAAGTTAGAGATGGGAGCCATGAAAATTTCAAGTGTTGAAAATGGAACCTGAAGGAGTGAGATGCGCCCACCTTGTAAAGTTGACAGCTGGCCTAGTGAAATGAAAAAAGAGGAAATTTTTCTAAGTTGTTGAGAATTGAAAGCCCAACACCCCAAATGCGCCTAAGGCTGGAGAAGTCAAGACAAACATTAGTCAAGAATATTTTCCAAGGATGAGAAAAATTAAATGTACCCCTTCATGTGGACCCATGAATTTATGAAATTGGGAAATGTTTTCTAAGGGAGAATTAATTTTGATGAAATATGCCTAAGTTCGTGGATATAAAAATTTTCTAAGGTATTTAGAAAATAAAACCTTAATGTGAAGTACGCATGGCATATTCAAACTGAAGTACGCCCATGTCAAGAAAGGAAAATTTTTAGTGATGGAGATAATTAAGATAAATTTCTCATTAGTATTCGAGTTAACGGAACGTTACATGCAGTCAACTGGGAAATTTTGAAGTTTTCAAAGAAGAAAGAATCTCCAGCAATAGTAAATTCTATGACAACTCTATGACGATTGGGCATATCTTTGTGACAACTCGCCAGTCTTCTCTCCTAATTTGGAAAATTACTAAGTAGTGGGGAGAAAATCAAATGCAACTGCTAAATTGGGTGCCCTCTCACAATTATATAAGCTTCGAAGTTATTCATTCTTCCTCACCAATTGCAGATTTGAAGTTGTGAGAAAAAGAGTGCTGAGAGGAAGAAATTTCTAAAGTGAGTGAGTTTGGGTAATTTTTTCTAAGTGTCTGATTAATATTGCTGAAAGTTTTAGGCCTTGAAGTGGGAAGTTTTGAACTTTGAAGTCAGAATTCTTGAGGTTTGGAGTTACAGTTTTAATGCTGGAGAAATTTTTATTTTCAAAGTTAACTACATTCTTCAGCCATCTCACGGTGATTTTATTTTCTAAGTCTGAATTTTAATGCTTATATTTTTATTTTGCAGATGGCTGAAGCAAGAAGGGGAGATGCTGCAAGGACAAACAAAGCTACAGGAAGGGCTGCAAATGCAAAATATAGCAAAGAAAATGCCTCCAGGCAAGCAATTATCAAGAAGCTCAAGAAGGCATTTCTTCCTTAATCAAAATTTGTTTCAAAGTGGGGAGGACTGACTGACACCAACCTTGGTTCATTCAACCTCGGAGCACTCAAAGGAAGAATGTATGGGCAGGGTGGTCATCACCCATCAATTTACATGGAATAATGTGCAAAAAGAATGGACTATCTGTGGCTACTGTTTTCCACTAGCAATCCAATGTACGGAGCTAATCTTACGGAATGTACCTAATTTACTGCTAGGTTAGATGGCCAGAACAATAGTTTCTCTCCCATTGGAAGTTGTTAAGCCCCTCACGCTGATGCTAACAGAGAGAACAGTTCTGACTTTTGAGAGGGATGTTGGCCTGCGGGCAAAGAAAGTAAAACCGAGATGCGCCTCATCCTTCAAAAGCTGTGTTGAGAGAATAAATACAATTTGGATGCGAAATCCAAGGCCTCCCCGCACGAAGTTACCCAAATAGGTTATCTCTGAGGACTTGAAGCAGGAGTATTGTGATCTGATTATGATGCTTAGCCAGGTGAACGGAAGCTCCCAAGTGTATATTTCTGAGCCTTGGGTGTTTTATTACATCAGTGTGGTGATGGAAGGGAAGGATTGTGTTGATTGGGAAAGGATGATCAGTAATAATATAGATGAGAAGTTCAGGAACCTGAGGAGGACAAAGACATTCTATATGAGCTCATACATCATCTATATGTTGGCTTAGATGATGAAGTATAGAGGAATGACTTATAAGGAGCTAATTGGGAGTGGTCCTGATCAATTTAAGATTCACTGGCTTGCCTGTAGTTACACTTAACCAGCACTTCTCACTTTAAAAGGGTGAACGATGCTTTTACCATGCATATAACAAGGAGTCTGCAGCAAAGAACTTAGCAAAGAATATATAAGGAGGCCCAGTAGTTGATTGAAGAGTACGGATATTGGTTCATCCAATTTTTGAAGTTCACCTACATTAGGCTACAAGGGTTCACCTCTTATGCATATAGATTACCAAGGTATCCCTCCAACAGGATGGTAATGTTAGAAGTATCTAGGAAACTTCTTGCCTACGATAAAATCTAGAAGCAGAAAAAGAAAGGGGGACTAAAATACCCTATTGTTATGGGGAATTCAATTGAGGAGTGTCCATCTTTGTAAGCAGCCAAAGAAGCTGAGGACGAATTGCAATTCTTCCACCTCACTCTCCACACCAGCAGACAAGATTTTGATCCCCAAGAAAATGTCGGAGTGGTGCTGGGTGTGGAACATAGACATAAGGCTCACATTGAGGATTTTTGGGCGAATGCGGATGATGAGGCTGAAATTAGAAAGAGAATGTTTACTCGGCTACCTCTTAAGTTGATCAGTGAGTGTGAGGTTATTCCAGTGCCAGACCAAGTGGATGAGGATATCAATACTATTTACCCAAATTATGAGTCAGTGAGAGACACGCCAATCCCACCACCTGATTGGTCAGAGCCAGATATTACGGACTTGGACACGTTGTGCATTACAGTCCTAACATTTACAAGGAGCTAGGTGGAAAGACATGTTCACAGACTCAAAAGAAAATCAATAGCTCTCACCTACAACCTCATGGGAGATCAGAGGCCATCGAAAACGAGAAAGGGGAAGTAGGATACCCAAGCTTCGGATCCACGGGAAGAAGTTCCAGCTCAACTGGCACCTTGAGAAATGGAGGAGGCGTCACCCACACAATTACTAACTCACTCTTCGAGCGTACAGGAGGTTCCATTGTTCGCAAATCAGAGGGTTGGATTGGATAAGGGGCCCGAGATGGAAGAGGTGAATCAGCCATTGCCTAAGGAGCTGGATAGTCAGAGTGTTAATGCTCCTAGGAATGAGAGCCAACAGGAGGAAGATGAAGAAACGACAACGAACACTCGATTAGAACATATGATCGAGGCAACTTTTGAGGATACTATGGGGCCCGAAGCTCGAGGTTTGGAGGAGAATGCCCAACATTTAGAGGAGGATATGCAGTACATGGAGATAGATGAGCCTCAACAAAATGTTGCTAGAGAGGAGGCTCATGAAGAGGAAGAAACAGAAGAGCAACCACTTGTTGTTTGCGGCACACAACATGCGGTACCGGATTGGCTCACGAGTAGGATGAGAAAAGATCCTAAAGATGACATCGACCCGACAATAGAGATGGATGAATTCCTCAACAGAATATGTGGGTCACCAAAGAAGAAGAGAGCTAGAAAATATTCAAAGATAGAAACAAATAAGTCCGGTCAGCGCCGCGCTTCCACATTGTTATTATCTAGAAGGGTCCTTGATTGGGAATAAAGGGAGATGCAGCTGAGAAAATTATACTTGAGTCACCCTTTATTGAGTTAGACCATCCACGGGGGCATAGGTAATTGGGGAAGGTATGACTCCTTCAAGCCGATGAAAGGCAGTTCACCTTTGAAAGAAGAAAATACCAGAAGTAGAAAAAGAGCACTAGGACGTTCGCCAGTACAACGCCGCGCATCCGTTGTAGACGGGGAGAAATCAGCAATGGAATTTCGGTGGGGCTTCAAAGTCGATTAATTAGGACCGAGGAGTTGAAGAAGCGGATTCAGGCTTGGTCGTCGGTTGGCGATGTATCCGTGTTAAAGGCGAAAGATTTATTGAGGATCTTGAGGATCTTGTCTCTTCTTTTCAGCATGCCTCCAACATCCTAGCACGTATGGAAGATATTGATCAAGCTTGGAATGATATTCACATTTATCAGGACAAAACCATTCCACGCCTAGCGAACCTTATGCATATGCCTATGCAGATTTTGATTGAAGGGGGAGTAGTCCAGGCGGAAGATCGGTATAATTTTCCAAGCTGGTATTCTTCAGCATTCACTGGCCATGGCTTCTTCAACACGGCACAAGCAGAGTCAGACAGAGTGAGAAAGGCCATGGGGAACATTCAGGAGGGTGTCTTCAACACACGTGAGGCCTTGTTTGCAAAACGGCTAAATCCCGAGGAGGTGACGTTAGATGGCTTGAACAGCAAGTTGTTCCCTTTCTTTTCTGTAGTAAGATCATTTGTCCAAGATGATTTTGAGAACGTATCCACTTTCTCCAACATCATTCAGAGTACTTAGGAAGCCATTGAGGCTTGGAGAAAATCTTGTATTCGGCAGGAACAGACTATCACCATCCTCAAGTTTCAGCTAGAGATTGCTTCGTCTATTTTAGTTCAGGAGGTTGAAGTAGTGGTGGCCAAATTTGTTGAATTTGCAGTCAAAGAAAAGAATAATGGGAACGCGTTCCTGGACGAGGACCTTCTAGATGATGGTGGGCATTAATTGCCTATGCTATTTTGGGAGTGAGTGGGCATATTTTGACTCATTTATCATGCTACTCCTCTGCCTTCTGGCAGTTTTTAGGGCAGAATCTTGGCCAAGGCTTGTGTGGCTCAATTTGGGCCATCCATTTGATTGTAATCTGATCCATGGACTTGGCCAGCTATAAAAGGGGCATCCCCTCTCATTTATAATTCATTAAACATAGAGAGACTGCTAGGAGATAGAGCATAGAGAGACAGTTAATATAGTAGCATAGCATAGTTTGAAGAGGAAGGAAAGATTTCTCATTGAATCCTTTGTAAGAAGTTTTTGTGAACACTTTCATAATAAAATAGTTTTCATTTATGGTGATTTCTTCTTTTTTTGTGAGTAGCTAGCAAGGCTCCTTCTTCCTTCTGAATCACTTAGCATTTTAAAGTAGAGCTTAAAGTAGAATAAATCTTTTATTTTATGCACTTATATTGTTGTGGAAAGCGGTGTTTTAATCTAAGCAATCTTTGTTTAAATCAATACCGCTAGCAAGCTTACTGATGGTAAGTTTTCCTTGTGTGGTCAACTGGAACATTTCAGACTTAATTTCAATTATGATTGACATGTTTGTATGTGTCATCATAATGGTCAACTGGAACACTACTACCAACCATGGAAGGACGAGGTGTACGCATAGATGATTGTGAACTTGGGAAAGAAGGAGACCCACCTTGAACCCCACCATCACACTCCATTTGAATTTTTTGGCACTCTACAAATAGCTCATTTGTCAATGCAAGACACACTCTAACTCCATGGCCCACCTCATCCAAAAAATGAGACCTAACTCTTGTGTAGCTGCCCCTAAACTCCTTTTCACAAACATGGAAAAACCAAACCCTACTCCCCTCGGAATTTTTTTGTTTTTCACCCATGGTTGTCACATATTGAAGGAATGGTTTTTTTTTGTCTAATGGGTGTCTTGCATAGTCTTTCAATATGGTTTTGGTATTGGTTGATGAAGGAGGGTAGTCAGTAGGGTTTATTTGCTCTCTAGTTCTACTTCTACTACCGCTCCCACCACTTTCCCTTCTAGCTTGCATTTCAACTTCACTATCACTCCCACCCTCACTGTTGCTCATGTTTTTTTATTTTTAGAATGCAAGTTTAAACTAAAAATGCAAAAAAATTAAAAAAATTAGATAATGTATGCTTCACATTTTGCAAAAAACAGAAAAAAAAATAGGGAAAGGAAATGCATACCTCTTTGGTGGATGCCTCAACAACCTCAACCTCTTGGGCTGTAAGCTGCTCCTTCGGTGAGCGCGGCTGGCGTAATATGGGCCATGCGAGCATCCGGAATGAATAAGAGATGGATAAGGAGTAGGGATGGAGCCGTTTTCCATTGCCAAGGTTCCAGATCATCCAGATTTGCGCGTGCCAAGGATGGGGTTCATATTTAAACAAAATATAGAATGCTTGGCCGTCCCAGGGGAAGACCCAGTGAGGCAGCTTGATCTATCCCCTTCCATTCCCACAGAGACCCGGGTCCAGGTCCCCGTGGGTCAAGGCATTCCCCATTCGGGGGCGTTTCTAGCAAATTTTTCAAAAGGGGATGGTCCCCTGCATCCCAATGCAGACGTCACGGGGCGGGGACAAGAAACATTGGATAGGGAGCGCATGCCCGGGAGTTTCCACGATCTATACTCTCTCTCCCATACATATATGTAGCCGAAGCAAACAAGATTGCACAAGATGTATTATATTTGCTTGGATGAAGAATGAGTTGTATTTTCCCAAAGTGAATATGTTTTCTGGTTGAAGGTACATAAGTTATATATAAAATTAGTTTTAGATTGGAAGCCATTTAAATTTAGATAACTGGCCCAGAAGAATTTACTTAAATAAAAAAGATAGATGCATATATATATATGCTAATATCTAGTGGAATGTTAGTAGAATGATTTAATTGAGTTTATTGTTAAATACAAAACCAAAGACAAAAATTATCTTCTTATGAATTATTTTATTATGCAGACCCTTTAGCGAACTTGGATAAAATGTGTTTCCTAAAGAGCTTAATGATTAGAGAATTCCTGTTATTTTAACAAACTTTGGAGATACTATGCTATATTTATTCTCTTTGTGAGATTACTTCCGGGACAGGATGTCGAATGTGGGCTCCTAGAGACGGTAGTTTACCTTTTCGAAACTACCATTTTACTTTTATGGCTTGGCCAAACTAATGTACCAGTGAAATAGATGGTTTAAAAGCCTAGAATTTATATTATATATGTCTCCGCCACATCCTATATGTGAGTATTATGTTATTCTAGATTAGGAATTGCATATAGGCATCAGGCATGCATCGAGACATTCCCTCCTGCTTACACCGTTCCAGGTTGCTAGGCTCCTCATGCAAGGTCGGTGCTTTTTTCGAGTTAGGAAGAAACCCGGGGAAGTATTGTACTGTGGTTGGGCAAAAAAGGAACCTTAACCTCACTCTTGGCCTTGGCTTGCGGAAGACTAGTAGAGTCATGGCGGTTGAGGACAAAGATTATTATATTACATGGATATACTTCTTGTATTACTCTTGTATGGCTTGCTTAGCCAATTTGTAAATGTAAACTTATCTTCATGGATGTAATTACAGATGTAGACTTATTTTAGTAACATTGAAACAAATTTATTGTAACACCCCACTAGTGTATTTGATTGTAATTCGCTATTGTAACTTTCCTTAGAGCACTTATTGATATTTAATTTAATGTGTATCAATTTTCCTTATTTGGAATGTGCTTTGCTTTTCAGAATTCTATGTTTAGCATGTGAGTTTGATGAGCTTTACAAATCATCAGAGTGTCGAAGAGACACAAGACCATGTCTCTTCGAACACTCAATGTTATTTCAATATACGCCCTTAGCTTTCTATTTCACCCCACCGGGATGTCGTGGAGACAACTTAGTATCTTCCTCTGATATGGGAGAGTCATACCGATAATTCTTATAGCATTAACCATGCTCCCTACCGCCCATGTGGCACCCATGTCACCACTGTCGAAGCATTCTCGCACCCCTGCTAAGGTACAAACTTGGTCCAACCAAGGCATCGTGGGGTAGCAAGCACCATTAACCAACACCATTGGCTCATCAAGGAGACTTCACTCCAAGTCTCATCAAAGACACAAGGTTCCACCGATGAAGATACACAGCATCAGGTTATCGAGGAGACACCATCCAAAGTCTCAGCAATAGAGCACCGTCCCTTCAACACTGCTAAGGTAACACCCTCCATAGGGATATCAAGGAGACGTGGAATTTTGTCCTAGCAACATGACCATTTCCCATCGAAAGAACACAACACCAAACTCATTCACCCCCCCTCTTAGTTGTCTTATTTATTTCAAAACCTATTCCATGTTGCATTACTACTGTCTTTTACCTGGCAGCCTCCTCTCTTTTCTAACGTCCCCTTTTATTGCTGATTTCATGTCTCATAAAAAGTTTGGAAATGGGATAGCCTCCTTTCCTCATTACCCACGCCACCTCTCCCCTCTCTTTCTTCCAATAATTTGAATTTTATTTTAGCCTCCAATAATCTTCACTAGTCCATCTCCACACAACTTTGGTTGTTGTTTTAATTGTTTTAGATAAACTCTAAAATGGGACAGCAAACTTCCCACCCCCATGCCCCCACTACTGCCTACTTTTGGCATGGTAATTCCTGCACACATGGGCCCTTTAATTTGGCATTATGATGTCATTTATGAGGCCTTAAAACCTTTCCAATTTGGTTATTTAAATTGAAAATTCAAAAACTCAAATAGACACGTAAGAACACCTCCAAATAGCCTCTAACTGGCACTTCAAACGATTATTAAATTTTGGGAATATTAAATTCAGAGATATCAATATGTGAGAATCAATTATTCCAACTTGATGTTTAGAAATAATGCCTTAGACCTACAATAATAATTAGGAAGAAATTAATTATATAATTGCAAAAGAGTGTCAAGCATGGACCCAGGTGCCGATAAGTAAAAAATCAAAGTTCTATGTTTTTCTTGAAATTTTCCCCAAAGGTGTATTATGATTTCCTCAGGTCCCCTGCAAAAGGATTTTACCCAAACCTTCAAGAATTTCTAAATTTTAAGTTTTTTGCCATATCACTATCATATAACAAACAAAATTAAATTCTCCAAAACCAAGAAGAATCAAACCCTGAAACCTTCACCACATTTTTTGGAATACATTTAAAAATGTCACTCTAGAAGGATTCACAAAAAAACCTTACCAATCTTCTTGAACAATTTTTTTCACAAAATTGACCATATTGTGCTGACACTATCAATAGGCAAAAACTTGTTTCCTGCAAATCTGACCACTCCAAGAGCTTTCCAGAACTAATATATGCCAAATGAATCCCAAAACACATTAAAACAAAAATTAAAACCTGGAGCTTGTTTTTGGTTGATATCGATTCCCAATCTGCCAAGATGTTTCTATATCAGACAAGCCGAGTAGGAAAAAATTTATTAGTAGAACTTACAAAATGGAGTGGAGCAGTAGAACTACCTTTTCAAGTTGTGGACAACCTATAGCAAACTCCATCACTGATTTCTGCAGATTCTTGTCTTCTTGATCTTGATAATCATCTGTTTCAAAGAGGGTTTTTCTTTCAGCATTTCACCAATCATTCCACAGCGGTGTTGCAGCTTCTTCGCGCCGCTAATGGAAGTATTTCCATATTTCATCACTTATTCCTATATTTGGGGACGAGATTTCAGCTTCATTGGGGCTTCTTTGTTCACAGCGTTTGCGCAGCGAAGTTATTGCATGTATTCCTCACGGGAACAAGTTTGCACCCGCGAGGTTTCCACTTTTCTTCTAGCCTTAGAGATCTTTTACGACCCCGGCACATGGAACACTCATCACGTTTGTAGGGACCCATCTTTTTGCTTTCATGCATTTGTCCTTGGTTTTCTTGGCTTTTCTCCTGGTTCCGTCTTAAAGGGGTGTTAGGTAATGGGTTGTTTGAATTTGTCATGATCAATTAAATTAAATCCACCTTCACTATTCCGCCCAAGCTTCAACAAATCTTATTTTACATTTAGCCAGTGCGTCATATTTAATCTCATTCATTATGATCTTGACACTTGTCACATGCTAATTTAATCCTAATCCTAGGGTTCTCACCTTTAGGGTTTTGATCTCCTTTCTTAAGAATTGATCTCTTTGTAATTATTCACTTATCGGGTAATTGATTTTTTGCTTCATGTTTGCAAAGCACCATTCTTGTGTCTCTTGATCTCCTTTGGTGGCAGGTTATTTGCTTGCAGGTGTTCATTGGGATCTATGAGGATGGATTATCAACTTCTACATTTTGGTGGGGCATTAAAAGGACTCTTGTTAATAATATTCAAAAATTATAAATTGAATGGGATTCAAAAGTTATCATTGACCTAATTAAAGAAGTTGAATCATCATAAGGACTAAAATATCATATGAATGAAATAAGGAAAATTATCAATCATATTCAACAAATCTTTATAAAACATATTTATAGAGAAGGTAATAAGACAATTGATGCAATTGTAGATACAATTCTTGATATAGTTAATTGGAGTAGGTTTGAATTGGCTCTCCTGCTCTCTACTGAAATGGCTATCTCTATTGGTTCTCCCTTGCATTTTGCGGTTGGTTCACCATTGGCTTTTGGTGTGTCATTGGCCGTGGGTGCGTTATTGTCTGCTAGTGCACAGTTGGCTATTGGTGTGTCGTCAGATTCTTTTGGGTCGATTTTGGCTACTGTT
>VDFB02379364.1:0-29499 GCA_007258455.2 Sequoia sempervirens
GACTTTCAATATGGATCTCAAAAAAATGGCAAAAGGATAAGGGTTTAGGAGAATCTAGTCTATGCCTAAGAACTTAAGAGACAGTAAGGATCCGGTGAAGGGGATAAACCACACTTTGTTTCGCCTCCTACGGGACAACATACTTAAAATGGGTGCAATCTTCAAGGGTTGTGATAATAATTTTCAAACCTCGAATGAGGCTGAAGTTAAGCTTCCACAATTAAGAGCTCAGGCTAACTTTATGCATTGAATGCAAATCATCCATTCGAAGAAAGTATGAGCTATACTTCACCATTGAATCAATACAATCAATCTCTCATTCACTTAACCAACTTTCAAAGCAAATTCTACTTAATCTAATTCTAACTTTAATCTATGGCGGAAGAAGATATGCAACCTCGCTTACTATTTGACAATAAAAGTTATTCAAAGCAAATCATGCATAAGAGCTTTTATTATTCGAAATAGTCTCAATGCAACAATCTCATACTCTGTCTCCACACAAATGAAAGTGAGAGAGCATCAGTTTATATAGAGTTTCAAAAATCAAATGAAGGGCCGAGATTAAAACAATATCAACAGCCAAGATTATTACAACCCAACCCTAATTAGGGTTGCCCAAAATAACAAGAGTTATCAACTAGCAATCAATCAGTAAAGTGGCAGTTGCAGCTATTATCTAGGAGAGGCGTCCTTATCCTTCTGAGCAGCATTGCGTTCGATGAACCTGGACACTACTGCGGTGACCTCCTCCATCGTGACAGGTGGTAGCATGCTAATCCGGAATTCGAGTCCGTCCAACTTTTCAGCACATTTGGCAAAAGTACCTTCCCAATCTGCCTCTTGCTTCCCAAAATCATTTCGGATGGCTGAGAGTCTTGCCACTCTCGCAAAATCTTGTCTCAGAAATGGTCCAGTGGCCGAGAAGAAAGTCTCTTGAACTTTACGCTTCAACCTCTCCAACTGCATGTCGTTTTCCCGGACAATCTCACAGTCGAACACTTCTGCAGCTGTCATATAAATCTTCTCCTGGATTTCTTTGACCTGCTCTTCAATTCTGAACCCTTATCCTTTTGCCATTTTTTTTGAGATCCATATTGAAAGTCCTAAGTGAAGAAAGCCTTTAATGATAAATTCCCTAAGTCCTAAACTTGTGAAGATTTCCTTAACGTAAGTCCCCTTGTTTATTACCAGCAAATCACAACGCCCATTGAGCTTATCCACACGTCGAGACCTGACAAAAGAAACCTTGGAATCGCCATATGATCTTCTCGCAATCTTAGCATACGCGGTGGTTTTTCAAGAGAGGATAGAGTGTCTTTGGACATTTTATTCTGTGTGTTCGGTGGATGATAAAACGTACACCAACAGGTCCCCATTTGCAATGGGGCGATGTGTGAAATATGTCACAACAGGTAGGCTTGAAGTATCCAACAACAATGCTAATCCTACATTTTGAGGTGATATGGTGCATCAAGCTAAGAGGCTGCAACTACTTCATAAGGTAGGTTTGAATGCCCTAAATCCTCTAGTGAGTTTGTAGTGTGGAAATTGTTGATAGAGGAGATTCCTTTTCATTTGGGAAGGGTTGTTGGAGTGTTAATTAAAGTGGTGGTAGGGTTAGTTTTTGTTTAGACCTCATGGTTTTAGGTGGCTCTCATGTCTCCATTTCAGGATCTAAGACTAGTGTTTGTGGCTCTTGTTTTGTGTCTCGGCTCCTAGAGTTAGGGTTTTGCTACAATATACGGTATAGGTGTTTAGGTTTTTGGTGATGATTGGCCAACCTTTTTTGTGTTGCGGTTCAATTTTTTGTGCTCCTCTATTGATAGTGTTTCTTTGTTTCTAGCTAAGGGCTAGTGTTCTACTTGCTTCATTCAACGCATAAAACTATTCATTGCGAGGAGCATTTTGGCCTTTGGAGGTGGCACTACTCTCCAGGTGATGGGGATTTCTTATTTTGGGGTTTTGTCATATAAGCGTTTTCTGTTTTTTTATGGCCCCTAGGGCCTTTTTAGTCATTTGGCAAGATGTTATACTTCTTAGATAATTATGTATTTCCTTCTGGGGTGGGGACCCCTACACATATCCTTAACTATTAAATCAAAATAAACAAACAAAAACATAGGCTGATTCATCAAACTTTGCCATAGGATGTCTATCATCATTTTCTCAAAAATATTATAAACTGTTTTACAATGTAAATCAAAATAAACAAACAAAAACATAGGTTAGTTCATCAAACTTTGCCATAGGATGTCTATTATCATATTCTCAAATATTACTAGTTTTCACGGCTACATTGCTTCTAAAAACTAGAAACAAGCACTACGCAAAAGGATAAAACATGTTGCATAATTCAACATGTGCACAAAAGTTGAATTTTATGTATAACTTTTCAATGGAGTCATTCTAAACTTGGATGGATCCACATTTATATAGAAGAAAAAAATAAGGCTATAGGCCAATCATAATATTTATCTATAATTACAAGAGTTAATTAAGTTTGACCAGCAAAACTACTCAAAAATTCAGGAAAAAAAAAGAAGAAATTTAATCATATTTCACCTTCTATAATGATAAAACTCCCAAACAAGCGAGGGATCAGCTGCAAATGCTTCAGGCGTGGCCAGTTCCTTCATGAAAATAGAAGACAAAGATCAGCCCACAAATACTTAGCACACCATTTCAACAGAGAAAATCGAAGGCTGAAAAGATACCATTGCACTCCATGTTCGCCATAGTCCACCTGCTCCTCGAAAAGTAGGAATACCAGATTCTGCTGATATGCCTGCTCCTGTTAGAACAGTAATTTTCTGCAACAGAAATGCCATGGAAGTTCTCATTTGATGCAGAGACGGATAAAATAATTTAATAAATTTATACCTTCGGGGCTATACTTCAATAGCATATTGACAAATTATATTCCACAGGGTTAATATGTAACTCATTCATTTCATTTCAATAGTTAACTCAAAAACCTAGTAGACCCTACAAATATGGTGTCAAAAATAATGGCCCTAAGGATTTTAAGAAAACAAACACACTGAGAGTCACAATGGATCCATGGGAAAATGCTCTAGTGTGTGATTATAGATTTATTTCATTCAAACAAATATACAAACCACCAAAGAAAATATTGATAACTTACTTTAGATAGTCATAAATACTTCATGATTGTTTTTAGAACAAAACTAATATGGATTCATGTCAAAAAATTGACACGTCAAAAACGTAATGTCTTGAGTCTTTGGCATACGGGACCTGCAGGTTTTTTGGTCCATCTTTATGGGAAACAATCTCTTTGATCAGTTGGTCAGCCACAGCATTTTTGGTATATGATATGGATTTAAAGAAAAAATGTAGATGTGGCCAAGGCATCAGCAAAAGGATAAAGCTAAATTTTCTTATTAGCTATGCAAATAATTCTCAGGTAATAGTGGCCAGAGGATGGTTCTGACTTCTGAGACACAATTAAACATGCCTTGGCCAGGAGAATCAAATATATATAATATGAGAATTGAAGATGAAACCCTTGGAGCACAGCATTTTAAGATCCAAGGATCCAATATTCTCAAAAGAAGAAGACACTCGCTGTGGCAAGAAACCAATTTGCTTCCTGTAATATGTGGTGGAACAGAATACTCTTAGGAAACACTCTTCTAGCTATCTTTTCTCAACAGTGTACTCCTCAAAGTCATTCTCTATCCAACTTAAGATATACCAACAGTGGTAACTGGGAAACAATGGAATTATACTGTAGAGAAGTTCCTTAAACTGCAATCTGGGACCTATGTTCTATTCTTGAGACGTGTGGCCAGGGAAACAATCCTTTTAGAGTACATGTTTCCCAACCCTAATCTTTGACACATATAAGAAATGTAAACATTGCCCACATGAAAAAATAGGTGCCAATAGATGATATCTGGTCCCTCTGCATGGTTTTTTTTGTACTTTTTCTGTTACCAGAATATCCTTTTTTAGATAGAGACTGCTAATCTGGAAGCTTGGCATTAACAACAACAAAAATATATTGTTGAAATAAAAGGGATAATTAATGTGGTAATGACTCAAAATGGCAGAACAGGGAATCGATTCATTAAATAATAACATTCCAGATACGTTACCTATATTGATATGCATGAGCAGATAAACAGAAGGCATGGCATAACGAGATCAGTCAGACTACTCAGAAAGGCATGTCAAGCCTGGACAAGAATCTCTTACTTGCCACTGGATGTGCTGAAAAGGGCCAGTCCTGGTGATTTTCCTAATTGACTTTTGTTTTATGGATATATGCTTCTGGGAGGTGATCATTTTGCATAAGGATGACTGTATATGAGACACTGATAGTCTATGGAACCCAATTCTTTGAGCATGGATTGTCTGTTATTGTCCAATAGGGACATTCTGGAAGGACGATACAGTGATTTGTGGGATCAACTGTGTACAGTCTGCTTCTGTTACATCCCAAATTGAGACGTTACAATTTACCATTACTAGATAGAGTAAATGTGAATTCTGAAGGTAAATTAATGATGTTTGTACCTCGTTTTCAATATGAATGTTGTTTCATTTGATGTTATTCTTGGTGAAATACTGCATAAAGGAGAATATAAGGTTATTGATTTATGAATAATCTAACTTTTGAAATATTTCATGTATTCTGCTTTGTTTTGAGCATATGATTCCCGTTGTCGTGACATGGTGTGCAGGAAGCAGGTTCGTACCTCCAGGCAGAGGAGAGATATCACTCGGGGAAGAACTTGGTCGGGTAAACAGTAATGGATACCAACTGGACATACACACACAAACCTTAGAACTGTGTAAGCTAAGTCATTGTTCTGGTTAAAGGTAAGTCATCTGTAGGCTTGTCTAGTATCATTAGGAGTCGTGTCTTCTTCTGAATGTGTAAACAAGTGATGCTTGCCAGTATAACCTTATAAATGACAAGTTCTGGTTAGAGGTGGATATGTGTATTTGTACATACGAATACGATATGTACAAGTACCCATAAGTACATTCATGTCGATACAAACGTATTAAGCAGATGGATATGCCATACGTATGTGTCGATATAAATGTATTTATGGATACTTATACATGTAGTATATATATACTGATATATATACAAATATACATAACCACGGCTAACAAGATAAATGTATTAGTATAATGTTAAGTATTTCAATATATTTAATATTATATTAAAATATTAATATAATATAGTTTAAAATGTATATAATATTATTTAAATTGATAATTTAAATAATTATGCATAAACTATATTATATAAGTATTTTAATAGAATAAACAAATATATTAAAATAAAAGATTTGTCAAAATCAAATGAAATAAAAAATTAAAACATTTCAAAGCACTTTTATTAAATGCGAATGCAAATCTGGGAAGAACTTAAAAATCGCGGATTTCATAAGAAAATCACGAATTGCATAGAAAACGCGGATTTTTCAAATGTATTCGTTGAAATGTTAATCTTCAAATATGAGCCTGCATATATGCGCCATTTTTACTTTGAAAACTCTATTAAAATATTAAAGATTAACCAAAGCGAAATAAAGAAGAAAAAACGCGAAAATGCAGAAGGGAAAATGAAAAACGCGCAGAGAAATCGCGCGACTAGGGCCAGGCGTCAGAAAATAAATGAGATATTTCTTGCTATGCGAAAAGAATGAAATTTGGACGCCATTTGAGCAAGGAAGAAGTCAGAAATGAAACTTGGCATTTAACCTAACTGTAAAAACGCGCCGGTTGAAAGTTGTCACAGTTTTAACAGTCTGAAACAAATTCGAATTAAAATGAACTTCTTGCTGTCAAACATGGAGGTCGAAACCCTCACCAATTTGATACACGTTTTTAGTTTGAAATATTCTTCAACCTGCTGGCAGTCCTGGCGCCATAGAAGGTGGAAATCAGTTTTAAAATGAACCTATAAATATACCTGCGTTTTGGCATTCTTGGGCACACGAATTTACAATCAAGTTCTTGAGCATTTCATAGCAAAAGAGAGAATTCGCCATAGTAGAGAATTTGTGAAGTATTTTGTTAAGGAAAGGTGTTTTCTGATCAAAAGAGCAGAAGTTGAAATTGCTGGTTTAAAGTAAGCTTTGAATAAAAGAGGAGTAATTGGGAATTACACTGTTACTGTGTTGAGCTTTTGGTTTCAAGAATCCAAGCTGAAAGTGGTCTGAATAGAGGCCAGTGAAGGAGCTATCTTCCAAACTTCTGGAAAGCTAATTCAGGCATGCTAAATTCTTTCTTTACATATTTTCCTAATTTTCCAGAGTAATCTGATAGGTCTCTGATTTATAGTTATGGCTGGAAAGGAAAGAGTTTGACTGTCTGGTAGACTTAAATTGAATTCAAAAAGAATGTCAGTTTCTTAAACATGTGATAAGTTGTGATATAAAAGTATCATGTAAATAGTCATATCATGGTTTTGTTGTCAATAATGTACGGTTTACATTACTTAAAGGAAAGCAACCTGCGTATTATTTAATGGCTCTATATAATGAGCATATGCTTGTGTTTGAATAATAGTTACTAGGGTTGAGTCTAGAATATTTGCAAGATATACTCTACAACTTAATACAAACGACTTAATCAAGTTATTGTATCCCTAGGATGAATATATCCGGAATTAGGGCGTCGGTTGTAGTATCTTGTTTAATAGATTCATCATTCCAGTAGTAAAATGTTGTAGGAAGTCTAGGGTACGGACTACCCCGATAGACCAACCTACGCGTAGGGTAAGATAGCCTCAAGTCAAGTTGAACCTGGCTAGTGTATGTGACAAATGACCTATGTTCTTCATTGAACGTAACACTTTGGCCAAAGTAGTGTAAGGAACCATTTAGTTGTTGTACTACACTGTCAGATCACCGTGATTCCGAAATACAACCTAGTTTGTGATTTTCCGTTAGCACGAAAACTAGTTTTGTAGAATCACAGCACTATGTCCAGTTGGTAGTCGTTAAGGGTTACCCAACCAATCTCTTCTTCGAAGGGAGGGTCGTTCATTGCAAAATGATCGTGCGGGGGACCGCATTATAAGTCCGTGGATGGCGGAAAAACGCCCGAGTGATGTTTCTCCTCCTCAGCAAGCGGCCGATGTACCAAGATTTGAAAGGACGGATTCCTAGACCTTCTTACTACTATTTGTTCTAAAGCTCATTGGAGCTATGTTAGTTAAGGTACGTATTCTTGTTTCATGTACTTGTGAAGTTATTATATTGAAATGGAATCTTTGTTGTATATTAATATGGCAATTTGTTCATGTTTTGTCAATAAAGAAAAAGAAAAATTCTATTGCAATGACATGATTAACTCGTTTACATACTTGTAGGATGTAAATTATGAAAATTTTAATTTTACCGAAGGGTCGGGTTGTTACACCTTTCCGTTAGGACACATACAGAATTTACATCTTATGATAAAACAAAATCCGAGGTATAATTGAAATTCTGATAAGACATTAGTTGATATAGTTGTATTGATGAAGCTCCAGATGTTGATACTTATTATTTCTATAGCTACTACTGTAACAAACATCTTGATACATTATGCACATATAAAGTCCACAGATTCGGAATAAACACTTAGATCTGTTTGATCTCTAGCACAAATCTAAAACAAGGAGAAGGCAATAGCATCCAGGAATGACTAGCAAATGCCATAAGCTGATTTGCGGCAATTTTCCAATTCTGCATCAACCTATTTTAAAGCAGTAGCATCTAGTAATCCAAGTTACTGGTTCGGTTCACGAGTTTGGGCAAAAAATTTTTGGGGGTTGGGTTTGTTAATACAAAAACATATATATATATATATATGACTTTTCTTTAATAAATAATAAATAAATATAATGAAATAAGAAATATATCTAGGCTTCAATTGCACTATCATATAAAGAATTATATTGTCATTGTGACTTGAGCGGGTAAATAAAATATATGAATGATCACGATAATTTCCCGATCACTCCCACGAACTTAAGGATGATTATCAATATCAACAATATGGAGTTTGAATGCCTCTGATCCAATAAGAATGCCTTTCACACCGATGAGAATGTTTGCCCAACAATAACGGCAATCTCGTTATCAGTATGTCACAAGCACTAGCACTAATAGTCTACAATCTTCTTTGAGACAGATAATCCCGCAAGGGCTCTTGCATTGATAAGACACAGATAATCCCAATGGAATGTCTCCAAACAATGACAACTTAGAGAACATGATGAGTGTACAAGTTTGGTGGTGTCGGTAGTCACCAAGAATAATATAACCAGCACTTCAAATGAACATGAATTCAACAGAAGAAAACGGCAGAAAATACTCGAACTGGCAATGCTTTTCCAGGACCTTGTCCAAACCAAAACCATGAGCCGAAGTTGAACCAAGTTGGGATCAGGGGGCTAGGAGGCAAGTGTTCAAAAAGTGAACTGGTAAAATGTGATTAAAATGTGATATCTATTACTCAAGAAAGAGTACATTATATAGTAGTTACAAAGTACTGTAGCAGTACTGTAGTCATTTAAGAAATGACCTACTTCTAACTACTTGTTAGACCTATTTCACACATCGCCCCATTGCAAATGGGGACCCCCGCTAGTTTGCTCTTAGGGTTTAGCTTTGAGTAGCAATTTCATAATCTCTGGTGTCTTGAAAATTTCATGTCAAAGTCTGGAGTCATCACCCGAGCTGAGTTGAGAATTTGGGCCTGAAACTGAACATGGACGTCATAGAAGTGCTTAGAAGACCCGGTAGACGAGGATCGCCTGTGCTTTCGCTCAATTCTGACACTTCCTATTTTTTAGGGATTCTGCTTTTTCGCTTTTTGCTTTTTTCGTTTTTTGGCATTTCTCGACCAATCTGGAATTTACTATTTTTAGAAAGTTGCTTTTTGCTTTTTTCTATTTTTAGTAAGTTTCTATTTTTAGAAAGTGCTAGGTCTCACTGGCAGTGGAGTCGAAAGTTTCCACTTTTAGAATTGAAAAGCATGCAAAATTCAAGCAAAAAATCTTTCAAAATCGAAAAATCATGAAAAAAGCAAAGGAAAAGCGCATGCAAAAGCTGGAAAATCAATTGAAAAATCGCACCTTCAACCGAGAAAATCAACGAGGAAATCAGGTAAAAAGCAAGAAAATCATGATAAAATTTGCCTAAGTCTGGAGAGATGCGCCCATGAGGAAATTCAGTTCAATCTTTGAAAAATCCATTCAAAAATCCAGTTAAAATTCGTCCATTTGAAAAGTCTTGTTAAAAAATTCGCCCAGTACAAGGAAATCCAGTTGGATGATTCGAAATTCCAGTTGGAAAATGATGAAAATTGACTAAGGCAAGTAAAAAAATTTGAATTGGACTTAAAGAATTTCAAAATGAAGTTAAATTCCAGTTAGAAAGATGAAAATTCCAGTTGAAAGTCGAATTTTGAAGGAGAGAATTGAAATTTTTTTCTAAGGCAAGGAGTTGCCTTGGTAAAGGGAAAAATCCAGGGAGTTGCCTTGGTAAAGGGAAAAATCCAGTTGAAAAGTGGATTAGTCCACTTAGAAGTCGAATTTTTCTAAAGGCAAAAGGAGAATAAAATAACTTAAGTTTTTATTTTAAAATAAAAACTTAACAAGCAAGCAAAAAGGGATGCCTTGAAAAATCAAAAGAGGATAAGATTGCTTTTTGTGTTTTAAAGCAAAGCACCCAATCAAAGAAGAGATCGACCCTGGCTAATAAGGAAACTTTTTATTATAAAAGAAGTGCTTGTGAGTTTAATTTTCATTATTCACAGGTTAAGTTTTTTCACAGGCAAATTTCTCTCAGCCAAAGACGTCCTTCTTCTTCTTATTTTCTTCTTGAGCTGCAAGTTACATTAATTCCAGAGCACAATGTTGGACATTTTTCTTCTATTTTCAGATTTCTCAATCAACTGCAGAGTCATAACTGGCGAATTTGAAGAAGAAAAAAAAAAAGATTTTTATCTTGGATTTGCACAAAAACTTCAGTTTTCCACTTTAAAAGTCCAGTAAATTGTTTAAAAAATTCTTTGAATGTTCTTTTAAAAAGATAAAAGGCTGGTAAAATTCCATTTTATTAAAATTTATTCTCCAACCAGCCTAGACAGTCGAGTTCTAGAATTTTTTAAATTAATTCATTTAAATATTCTCCAGCCATAAAATCGCCTTCTTTGCAAATTTTTGGAAATTTTCTAACTTCGAGCTTCGTACAGGCACAATGTCTACTTCAAAGAACGTAGGAGGTGGAGTTAGAAAGATCCAAGTGAAAGAAGTTCTTAGGGAATTCTATCCAGAATCTCAACTGTCATCAAAATGGAAGAAAGTAGCGGATACTAATTTTGAGCAATTCAATGTGATTCAACACAAGAAAAGGATGTTTGGTACTCAGCATGAAATGCCCACGCCTATTGCAACCAACATGGTTAAGTGCGGACTTCACCAAGCAACAGGATTTCCACCTGCAGTTCAGTGCAGTGAGCTGATGGTTGAGTGCGCCAAAAGATACAATCCACAAACAAGATCCATTAAAGCATCTAACGGGATCACTTTGGCATACTTCACAGAAGATTCAGTCAGAGAGGTGTTTGGTATTCCTCGTCGTCACAAAATGTTGAACAGGACCCGAGAGGAATCACAAACCATGTTTGATCAAGCCAAAGAATCTTGTATGGACATAGTTAATTCCAACTGGATTAAGGAACCAAAAAGGCATCGCTCTAAGCTACCTAAGAGATTGATTTGCACGGATTTTAAAGAAGAATACAGTGACATGATCCACATGCTGAACAGGATTATGGGTACTTCTCAAGGAGCTTTCTTCGAAGTATGGATGTTTTCATATGTAGAGGAGGTCGTATTAGGAATGGAAACAATAAATTGGGCAAAATTAATAAGTGATAACATTGATTTCCAGTTAAGAAACTTGGAGAAGACCAAGACCTTCTATATGAGTTCCTACATAGTTTACATCCTGGCATGGTTTACTAAGTATAGAGGACTGATTTGCAAAGGGGAAGTTGGACTTCGAAATAACCAGTTCAAAGCATATGATTGTTACCCACAACTACAGTTGCATTATAAGGACAATTATAAGATAACCAATGACGCCTTCCTCATGTATATCACTCGATTGCTTCAAGGAGGAATTAAAAAAAGGTTGTCTAAAGAGGCTATGGTGTTGCTTGATAAATTTGGATCTTGGTTCATCCAATTTCCGACCTTTACATACATAAGAGTTCATGGATTCCTAGATGCTTCGTATAAACTCCCTCGGTATCCAACGGACAAGATTATTATGCTTGAAGTTGCAAGGCAGTGGGCACACGTGGATTCCATTCAAGGGAAAAAGAACAAACAAGGAGTGGCTTTTCCTATTGCAATTGGGAAAATGCTAGAAGTCTGCCCCTCATTACAATCAGCCAAGGCAACAAAGTTAGAGCTACAATTTTATAAGTTTGGCACTTATAAACCGAGGTCTGATTATGATCCATATTTGAGAGTTCACGGGAAGAAGTCCCTTCATGTTATGCAGATTGAAGACTATTGGTCTAACTTGGTGGATGAATATGGAGTCAGGAAGAAGATGTGGTCTAGAATTCCAGTAGACCTGGTGAAAAAGTGTGACTTATTCCCCGTTTCAGACCAGGTAAAAGACAATGGAGAATACGCGCATCCTCAATTTGAACAGGAAAAGAACAAGCCTATCTTGTTGCCCAACTGGACACAACCTGAGTTGACTGATTTGGATATATTGATGAAGGATATTGTAGCGTACTCTAGGTAATGGGTGGATAATCAGATCAGCAGATTAAGAAAAGAAGGAATCTCCCTTACCTATGTCACGCTGAGCAATGAAGAAAGTCAAGGAGAAGCAGTTGGAGAAGGTCCTGATGAATTTCCATGTCCAAGCAAGAGGAAGGCAATGATTGAAGATCTTCAAACAAAGGAAAAGGAAGCAGCTAGTAAAGAGTTGGAGAGTAAGAAGCAAAAGGTGAGTGAAATTCCATCATCTTCAAGTACTTTATCTATCAGAGTAGTAGAAGAGGTGTCCATTGCTGAGATTGAACCAAACCATGAACAAGAGGTTGAATTTCAAGAGTTAAAACCGCTGGATTTTCTTCAAGAGCAAACCTTCACTGAGTGTTTGGAAGGAGAAGATACGCTAATGATTGAAGGCATGGGAGATACTGAGATCCTTGAAAACAATGAGGAGCTGGGAGATGAAAAAATTTCTGCCTTAAAAGAGTGTGATGATGATATTCAATTGGAAGATGGGATGGAATTATCCACTATCCCAGCTTGGTTGACTGAGAGTTTGATGAAGAAGTCTAAACCACTAGATGAAGTTCAACCAGTTGAAAGCATGTAGGACTTCTTAGAGAGGATTGGCAAAGCTAAAACACCAAAGAAGCCTAAAAAGTACTCTCAGATTATCAGGAATGATGCGGGATCCAAGGTTTTACAAGTTGCAATCCCAAAAGTTGACAAGCCTAGAGATCAAATTACTCCTATGGACTATGATGTTACAACGTTGGACATTGGGCCAACCACGATAGATCAAGATTTCCATGAGCTAGCAGACACTTCCAAGGCCATCAAGGAGAAGTTCGACAAAACAGAGGAGAAGAAGGAAAGACTAGAGTTGGAAAATTTGAGGCTAATAGAGTTCATTCAGCAAATAACAGCCCCTTTGTGCCAAGAAGGTGAAGCTTTTATCCCACCACCATCCTTTCCTCCAGAATTCGTTGACACTCTTGAAGCTATGAGGATCACCAGCCAGGCAACTAGGAGTTGGATCAACAATATCTCAAAACAAATGGAGCAATTCTTGGAGAAATGTGCTCTGCATTCTATGATAGATCTGTAATGTCCCCGCCTCAAGTCTGACCTTTTCGACCGCTGGCCTATTCGAGACCCTCGTGAGGCTAGCTCTGGAAGGTAAAATTAGGGTTTCCTATTTTGAAGGATGTTTTGGCCTCTGGAAGGATTGTTTCACCTCGCGTGATTCTTTTCCGGTTTTCGTGAGAGTCAGAATGGTATGTTCTTCTTGGCATTTTGAGCATCTTCAGGAATTTACTATTTTTAGTAAATTCTTTTTCTGGCAGTTTTACAGTTGGGTTCGGCGTGGTTGACTTCCTACTTCAGTTTGATCAGTTGGCTTGCTCAGTTATGGCTTCGGGGCACAATTGGAGAGATAAGCCGAAGCTATTTAATTCAAAAAGTCACGCTTTAATGTTATATTTTAACGTTGACCCCCTTGGCCTAGTCTATTGACTTCATGTTGTTTTGAAAAGTGGTCTTTTTGAGGGTGGCGCCTTCATTAAAGATTATTTTATAATTTACCAAAGTCAAATCAAGCTTTAAAGTGGACGCATTTATTAAAGTGTTGAATTTAATTAAAAGGTCAATATTGAGCTTTGAAGGAAAAGGACGCCATCTTTTGAAAGGGATTAGGGTTTTGACTTTGAAGAGGAGTTTAGGGTTTCGAGAAGTCAACAGGAATTATAAAAGGAAGACTTTGATCCTCATTTCAGCATCTTTGGTCTACAGTATTGTTATGCTGCCGGTTTGGCTCTGGAATTGCTTCGAGGAATGAAGACCTCCTAGCTCGGGCATTGCTTCTGCTTGCAACATAGCAACTAGTGATGAAATAGCCGCATTTGTGAGTGTGCATTTAGTTTGAGCATTTCTATTCCGGCTTTTGCATTATTAGATCCAGAGTTGGAATTGCCAAAACTCATGGGAAGGCTTTTTCAAAAACCTCGCTGAAGTTTTTTTGAACGAAAATTGGCGAAAGAACTCGCCAAAACCGCTTTTTGTGAAAACTCACGACTTTTACATGAAGCTTTAAAAAAAACTCGCGCGATCAGGCTATGAGGTCCGCCGGCGCCCAAAAAGTCATTGCATTTGGTTTTTTTGAGTTTTTTTCACTCTTGGCTGAGCAAAAACGGAGTTTAGAGCATTTTGCACCATTTTTTAGTGATTTTACGTTGAGGAGACGAGATTTGAAGGAAGATTTCATCAGATTTCAAAGGCAAATTGGATTTCCAGGTAGGTTTTCTGTTTTTGCTTGTTCTTTCTTTTTTATTTATTTTTCTTCATTTTTGTTGATTGCATGTTTAAAAAACATCATGAATGAATTGCAAAATAGATTTAAATACATTTATATTGTTGAAAAGAAGATTTAGATTCATCCAAACAAGAATTTGTGACACTTTTTTTCTGATTTTTTCTCATATTTTGCTGATTTTTCATTTTTTTGATATTTTTTTCAAACCCTAGTTTGTTTTTTTTAATTTGATTCTTCTTGTTTGTTGAAAACATATTTAAAATCATATATTAGCTTAATTTGTTTCTAATTTAAAGTAATTTTCTATTTTTTACATTTTTTTGTAACCCTAGTTTATTAATTTCTTCTTTTAATCCAATTTTTTTTATGAAAATGATTAGAATCTTAGATTAGTAATATATATTGATTTAATCTATATGTTTAGAATCTTAGATTACTAATTTAAATTAATCTATGTTGATTTAATCTAATTTAGCTTGTTTTAAAATTTTTTATCAAAAAACTAACAAGTTGTGCTTTCACTTTTGTGTGTGTTCTTGTAGGTTAATTGATAATGGCTTCTCAATCCGCTTCTACCCCTACTTCAGCCCCATCCATGCCTACGAGTGGGGAATATGTAGGCACTCGTCCAGCAGGAGCTAGAGATCCTGCTTGGAAATATGCATATGAAGGACCAGAACCTGGAACAGTGTATTGCATTCGGTGTAAAAATGTATACAATGGAGGCATCAATCGCCTCAAATACCACCTTGCTGGCATCCCTAGACGTGATGCTAAGGAGTGCCTAAACACCAATGACGAAATAAAAAGACAAATGAATGCAATACTTTCTGCTGCAGAAGAAAAAAAGTTGCAAAGAGAAAAGGCAAAAGCGGCAATGCAAGCTGCCATAGCTTCTTCTCAAGGTGCTCCAGTCAACCTTGAGTCACTATCAGATGATGATGATATAGCAGCCAACATAGTGGGATCTCTTCGTGGTCCACGTGTGCGAAGGCAATCGCTGCAACCCGCCACCACCTCCATCCATTCGAGTACCTCTAGTAGAGTACCAGGGTCAAGATCAACACCTACAGGCGCAACCACGAGTTCACACATTGGTGATTTTTTTGTGCCTAGAAACACACCTGGTGCACAACCTTCTTTAGAGGCAACTGGGTGGAATAAGGAGGTGCGTGAGCATGCAGATATTGCTTGTGCCGATTTTTGGTACTTCAACAACATCCCTTTCAATGTGGCAAGCTCACCTTACTGGCAAAATTTGGTGACCGCATTGACAGTTGCAGGGAAAGGCTACAAGGCACCTTCGCGTAAAGACTTGAGTGGGAGGTTAGTTTATATTCTTTAAGTTTAATTTATGTTTTTTAAGTTTATTTTATGATTAATTTAAGCTATTTTTTTGTTTAGAAATTAAAACTGTGTACTTAATTTCACTTTGTACTTGTAGGTTGCTTTCTAATGCAACTGAAAGGGCAAGGGCAGCAATAGAAGAACAAAAAGAAGAATGGAAAAAACATGGTTGCACTATACTTTCTGATGGGTGGACGGATGGAAAAAACCGTACCATCATTAATTTTTTGGTTTCTTGCAAAAATGAGGTGGTGTTCTTGAAATCCGTGGATGCCTCCAGCATAGTAAAAAATGCAGAAAATTTGGCTAGAATGTTGGAGCAAGTGTGCATGGAGGTTGGGCTTGAAAATGTGGTGCAAATCATAACTGACAATGCAGCAGCATATGTGGCAGCAGGAAGAATCCTCCAAGATAAACACTACACAATTTTTTGGACACCATGTGCTGCCCATGTCCTTGACCTTCTTTTGGAGGACATAGGCAAATTAGATTGGGTCACACCGATTGTAGAGGATGGAAGGAGGATCACTAAATACATCTACAATCACCCTTGGGTTCTCAGCTTGATGAGGGAGCACACCAAAGGGAGAGAATTGGTGAGACCTGGTGTGACAAGGTTTGCAACGGTTTTCTTAACGTTGCAAAGCATTCTTGGTGCTTTGACAGCTTTGAAACAAATGTTTGTGAGTCAAGCATGGGTAGACTCACCTTATTCAAAGAAGCCAGAAGGAGAAAGAGTTCAAAACATTGTCTTCGAGCCCCTCTTTGCACAAAGAGCAACAGAGATTGTGAAGGTAACTTCAAAACTTTGAGTTTGAATCTAAATTCAAATTAAATATATTTCTTGAAGTTAATGTCTTTCATTGTAAATTTGTAAATTACTAAATTGTAACTCTAATCCTTTTTTGCATTTTTAAATTTTTATTGTAGGTGTCAGAGCCCTTGGTTAGAGTGCTTCGCTTGGTGGATGGGGATCAAACCCCAATGGCGTATCTTTATGAGGCCATGGATAGGGCCAAGGAGGCTATTAAAAGTTATTATAAGGGGGATAGCCTCAAATTTGATCCCATATGGGAGATTATCGATAGGAGGTGGAACAATCAACTCCACCAACCTATCCATGCAGCAGGGTACTTCTTGAACCCCCGTTTCATCCACTCAGGCACCTATTCAGATCCTACTGGAGAGGTTATGGAGGGCCTCACTACTTGCATTCAGCGGATGACATCCACACCTGATGAGGCAGATTGCATTGTTAATGAATTGCAGAGTTATAGAGAGAAAAGGGGTGCACTCTTCTCTTCAGACCTGGCAAAGAGAGCAGTATCTAGGCTGCCACCAGGTATAAAATTTGAAATTTACAAGTTACAAAAATGAAAAATTAATAATTACAAGTTACAAGTTACAAGTTACAATTTTCTAACTCTTTTTTTGTTTTTTTTGTAGATGTTTGGTGGACACATTGGGGTGGAAAAACCCCAAATCTTCAAAAATTTGCCCTCCGTGTCTTGAGCCAGCCTTGTAGTTCTTCCAATTGTGAGCGCAATTGGAGTTTGTTTGAGGCTATCCACACAAAAAAGAGGAACAAACTCGCCAAAAACGCCTCAATGACCTTGTTTATGTGCAATATAATCTTCGATTGCGCAGAAGAAAGGTAGAAGAAATATCATATGATGATCCAATTGATTTGGATGAGATAGATCCATACAGTGATTGGATAGGGCGAGGGGAGCAGCCTCCATTGTTTACTGAGGATGAGATTTATGATTTAGAGCGACAGGCAATGGAGGAGGGTGGATTTGCATTCTCATTGGACGACCTTGAGGATGACCCTGAGGAGGAGTCATTGCCAGTGCCACCACCAGCAGCTGCAGGAGGATCTACATCTAGGATGGAGGTTGAGGAGCCACAGGCACAGCAGGAGCAGACTCCTATGATTAGACCCTCTTCCGGTCCCTTACCGAGATCTAGACATGGGAAGAGGAAGATGTGATTCATGTGAAATTGTAAAAACTGAAATATATTAATGTTTATGTAGTATTTACTTTCAGTTTTACAAAAACAATTTGCTATTTTCATTTTGTTTCAGACTATTATCATATCAGCGCATTGAGCACTCAGCATTCCACATGAGGGTGCCATTTTGTATCCAATTTTCTCTCATATCAATCAAATACTGCTTGTTTCTTATATGTACTCATTTATTGACTCATTGGATGCATCTTATCTTTGAATTTTGCAAAAAAAATGCATTTTTAGTGAAGTTTAAGCAATATTTTAATTTCCCGAGTTTTTTGCTGAGTTTTTGCCGAGTTTTTGCCGAAATGTTTTTCGGCTTGCCGAAAGTATTCTGTAATTGGCTAGTTTTCCAACTATGATTAGATCAGTCTTGCATATTAGTAGTTTTCCAGATATTGCATTGTTGCTACAGCAGATTCATGTTTTATTTCATAAGTCAAAAAACAACAAAAATATTGTTCTGGGTATTATCCCATTCTCATTGCTAGGTCTAGGCGTCATCTTTCTCAAGTTTGCAGAATTTTTAGAGATTGCTGTGATTTTCTAGAGCAGATCGCCCCTTTCTTGAAGCCGTACCATCTGCTGTGCATTGGGATCTGTGCATAATTAATTCATGGCTTTTAGATCTATTTTCTGTGTTTCATCTTAGGCACCTTCTCTGTTAGGGTATGTTGCATTTTGTTTCAAGTCAATCTGTTGAGTTATGTGAGAGTTATGAACATATGAGTGATTTTATAGACTGCTGGTTATTCATGTAAAAGTGCAGATTTGTGAAAAAATCAGAATTAGTATTTGATCATTGAGAGGTTTATCGTTTTGGCACTTCTATCCAAGTTAAGGAGAGTTCTTTATGATGTAATGTTAATCTTTCAAATTCCTAAGCTATTGGTAGGCGAATGATCATCATTTTGTAAACTAACAGTAGTACTGGCAGTCATTTTCAGTCTTGTTCAAATCTGATTTGTAATGCTCTCTTTCAATATGAAGTTGTTTTGTAATAGATACATCTCCGCCCTATGGTAGCTACTTTCCCACTCTGGGTTAGCAAGCACATTCTGGGTGTTGAGTACTTTCAGCTTTCAGTATTTCTTTCAAGCATTGTACTTTGTAACACTTTGCCATATGGTCGCCCCTCACTCCATACTGGATTGGGTAGCACATACTTGGTGTCGAGTTCCCTTTCAGCACTTAGAGTAGAAGATCCTCTGACCATATGCTCACCATCATCGGCGCCATTCTTGGTTAGAGTTCCTGCATAAGCAATTTGATTTAGATCCTCTGACCAATGCTCACACCTTGCCCACATCGGGATCCTGGTGTACATTCTGGTTAGAGTTGCTTCAACACGTTTTGGTTTACCTGCTAACCCTAACGGGTGCATTTGTTGTAATCTGTAATTTGAAAAACAAAAAAAATTGGCTCAGAATATTTCAGTGGTATCAGAGCCAAGATCTTGCCATCCTGTGAACAATCTGTCTATGAGTGACAGAGAAAAGAGGTACATTGCAAGGGAAGACAAGAAGGTTGGAAAACAGTTCCAGCCCTATCAGGCTCCAGAAGGTCAGACAGCTTCAGAAGTCTTGAGGGCTCATTGGGAGTCTTCTCAGGAAACAGACATGGCAGAAGGTGAGAGATCAGTTGGGGGTAACGAGAGGGTTACCAGCACCAGAGATGATAGTGGAAAGGGCAGAGAGAGATCCATCAGTCCGGGACAGAGATTTGAAAGGAAGATGGATGCCTTAATGGATATGGTTTCGCTCATGATGGGGAAAGTGGGCCAGAATACCATTCCACAGAACAACACTGGGCATAGAGGAGAGCACAGTGCTTCCAACCAGCATGATGGACATGCTGCTCAGCATACTTCAAACAACACTTATGTCTCAGCCAGGCCATTCAAACCCACCTTCTTGGCACCTGTTAACACTCAGCCAGATCCTGAAGAGAATGCTTCATTCGTGGAGCAGTTGAGACTTGGCCGTGCAGAGTATGATTCTCTCCCTGGCGACATCAAGATGGATATGTCCTACAATGACTTTATGGATCATAAAAGGAAAAATAAAGGACAAGGGAGACATTATGATCAAAGAAGACCATCAACTCAAGGAGACTTGTACCAAGCTGTCAACAAGGTTACACTTCCACACTTTGACGGGAGTGATACCAGTTCAGCCCGAGCTTGGATACAGAAGCTGGATAACTATCTAGCTCTCAGACCCATGGCAGAAGAAGAGGCGATCAAGTTCGCTACGCTACACCTTGATGGGGTGGCGCACGAGTGGTGGTACCATGGCCTAGTTACTTTGGGTCATCGGTCAATCACAACTTATGATGAGTTCACCACTAGACTCATCGAGAGGTTTGAGAAAAAGGACCCTGAAATACATTTCAGAGAACTTGCACAGTTGAGGCAGTATGGCACAGTTGATGCCTACATAGCTGAGTTTCAGAGACTCTCAGTCATGGTTACTGGAATCACGGAGAGGAGATTGGTGATCCTTTTCAGCGAAGGTTTAACGGAACCACTCAAAGGTTGGATTAAAGCCTTTGATCCACCAACCCTACAGGAGGCCATGAAGAAGGCAAGAAACATGGAGTGGGCTGCTCCTAAGGCAAAGTTTCAATCCAATTCCCCCTTTCAGAAAAGGGATAAAGGGAAAAGACCTCAGCATAGTCCTCCTTTGAGACCACAGCATAAGGAGTTCAAACATCATAATCCCCATGTCACAAGATTGGATCCAGAGACCCTGAACGAACTCAGAAGAAAAGGGTTGTGTTTCCGGTGTAGGGAAAAATGGTCTCAAGATCATGTTTTCCCTAAGGGAGTTAAATTTAATCAGATTGAGTACTATTCTGCTGGTGAAAGTAGTTCTGATTTTTCCGACCAGCAATCTGATTTTGAAGAAAATGAAGTAGAAAGAGCTCCAGAAGAGTCCGAAGATGAGAAGGAAAGTGGAGGAGTCTTGGCTCAACTTTCGAGCTTCCAAAGAAACGAATCATTCAAGGTTCGAGGGATGATCAAAGGGCAGCGAATCGTTGCCTTGATCGACACTGGAGCAACACATAACTTCATTGATGAAGTTGTGGTGGCAAAGAAGGGGCTGCAAACAGAGGAGTTTGAAGGCTTCAAGGTCATGGTTGCCGATGGATTCCATATTTCATGCACCAAGAAAATCTCGAACATGACCATGCAATTGGGAAACTACGAAGTCAAGGATGACTTCTATGTAGTCCACATTGGAGATACTGATGTCGTTCTAGGCATTCAATGGCTGCATTCTCTTGGGGAGATCTCCTTGAATCTATAGACTATGGAGCTCAAGTTTCAATCCGATGGGAAGAAGATAGTTCTAAGAGGAATGTCCAATGGGGGCCCTCGGGTTGTGTCATTCAAAAGAATGGCAAGGCTGATCCGTCACGATCAAGCTGAGTGGGTTGCAGAGTGCATGATCCTTCCTGCTAGTCCGGTTGAGACTAAGAGAGACTATCCTCCTGATGTTCAGTCTCTACTCACAGAAAAGAGCAAAGTCTTTGCTGATTTGCCTCCTGGACCTCCACCTGAACGGGGTTCAAAACATATCATAGAGCTCAAAGAAGGAGCTAAACCGGTGATTACAACTCCATATCGGTACCCCAAGAGGCAAAAGGATGAGATTGAGAAGAACATTCAAGAACTCTTGGAGATGGGTTTCATTCGCCCAAGCAAGAGCCCCTTTGCATCTGCAGTGGTTCTTGTGAAGAAGAAGGATGGTACCATGCGCATGTGTGTGGACTATCGTGCTTTGAATCAAAGCACCATCAAAAACAGATACCCCATTCCAGGATAGATGAGCTCATTGATGAGCTACATGGGGCCAAGTTTTTCTCGAAGATCGATTTGAGATCGGGTTACCATCAGATTCGAATGAGAGGATCTGATGTGGAGAAGACAGCTTTCAGATGTCATTATGGCCATTTCGAATTTTTAGTCATGCCCTTTGCTGTGTTGATGTGTCTTTTCGCGGATCGCACTCAACACGTACTGTAAAGCTCAACGGGCCAATTCTATTCCTCTCTTGGATCAAAGCATTCCTCGTGATGCTAAGATTGCAAGAAAGTCTATGCATTCAACTCCAAGGTTCTTTCAAAGGCGACCAGGGGCTCGCTTTGGCCTAATGTGATTTTGCCGGTATTCTTAAGGACTTCTACGGAATTGTTCGGCAACGGAGAAAGGAATTCAAATGCTCAAAAGATTTGTCTATGAAGCGCGGGTTTCCTATTCTAACCAGAAAGTACTGAATTGAAATGGTTGTAGGGTTAAGAAGATTCTAATCTACTCTAAGACGTGGGATATGGAGCTCAACTTCAGCAAACTTCAACCAAACTTCGCTTTGCCTCGCATCGGACAGCTTCCACGGAGTCGGTGCAATCTTCAGAGGAGTAGTTCAAGGTGTTCAGATCATAACTTAGCATGAAAATACCATCACAACGACACATATAGACATACAAATCATGATCAAAGTTAAGTACATGATATTCCAGTTGACCACACAAGGTGCATTCACCATCAGCAAATACACTAGTGGTATGGATAGGCGAAGTTGCTTAGATCAAACACCATATTCCACAATTAACATCTACTTGCATGGAATGAAAATTATACTACTTTGAACTATTTTACGCTACCATTTGAATCGGAAGGACGAAAAAACCTTGCTAGCTACTCACAACAAAGACGAAATTCACCATCAATGAAAAACTCTTTTATTGAGAGAGTGTTCACAACAATTTCTTACAAAGTTTTCAAAGGGAAAACTTTCCCTCTTCTTCAAACTACACTATCAATCTATACTAAGCTACTCTAAGCTATCACCCAGTTGTCTCTCTACTCCGACTTCTACTCTAATTCTACTGTCTACTGAGTTACAAATGAGGGGGACTCCCCCTTTTATAGATGGCCCAGTCCAACGGACGGCTCAGATTACAATCGACTGGATGGCCCAGATCGTGCCACCTTAGCCCTAAACAAGATTTGCCCTAAAAACCGCCACAAAGGAGAGTGGGGTAATAAATGAGCCATAATGTCCATTATCCTTCTAGAAGATTCCATTTGTAGACGCGTTCACACTGTCCTTGATCTCCTTTCTTGACGTTGCTCTTTGACTTCTTCCACTTGAGGGTCTTCATCTTTGTCACTTAAGTTATACTAAGTCTCAACACTTAGCCATCTTTCACAACTTTTCTTCCTTCGAGGTTGAAATGTCATCTTGGATCACTTTCTTCATTACTTCATGTCGTCACCGCTTTGTCTCGACGTTCCTCCTGCAAAACAAGCAAGGAGAAGAGCATCAAAACACTTCAATATAAACTCAACTTACTTACCAGGATTTTCACGCTCTAACTTCCAAGCGTTCATCGTCTTCACTAGCCAACTTCGCGTTCAAATTCTTCATGCCTTAGCCAAATTTCAACTTCCCATCTTGTATTCTGCCTGGCGCACTTCACTCTGATATTTCATCCAACTTAGACTCGAGAAAAAATCCTTTCATTAGGAATTTGATCAAAAATTGTCTAGGCGATCACCTTCAAATTCATCAGCCACAGCACTTTATTTCAACGACACACTTATTCCTTGCCTTAGAAATTTTTAAAATTTTCCCTTAGGAAAATTCATTATTCAAGCGCCAATCAAATTCCTTCACCTTAGAATTCCTGGCAAGCTGTGGAAGACTTTGAGACCCATTCCTCATCGCAGACGTCCAATACCCAGAAGAAAATTTCCCCCAGAAAGCAACGAATTCATGTGTATCCAAACGAAGGGGTACATTTAATTTTTGAATTTTCAAACCTTAGAAAAATATTTCTCAATCAAATTTATCCTCATTCTTCATCTCTGGGCAAATTTTCCTTGCTCGGCCTTGAAAATTTTAACAATTTCATGAAGCTGGCACCTTCTGGCATATTTCATAGCCAATTCCTTCTTGCCTCAGAAAACTTTATCCCTTCAAGTCTAGGCGCAAATAGAGGGTCACACTTCAAGTTTCACATACTTAGAATATTTTTATCTTTCCACAAGTCAAAGGCGCAGTCAAGGGGTTGAGGTTCAAATTTTCCATACTTAGCATATTTCCTAGCTCAACGCCTTGGAATCTTTCACTTTGCATGCATCACGCCTTGGAATTTCCACTTGCCTTCTAATACCTTGAGGGCGCATATGGCTAGGCAAGCTTCTAGTTTTCATAACTTAGAAAATTTCAAGGACTTCCCTCCTTTGTTGGGCGCATTTTAAAGGGTGCACTTCAAATTTAAAACACTTAGAAAAAATTTCAAGTTCTTCTTCTCTTTCCAGGCGCATATGGAGGGGTCTTCTCCCAATTTTGCAACACTTAGAACACTTTTAGCTAGCATACTACCTTGGCAAGGTGGGGCGCATTTCACCCCCTATACTTTCATTTTCAACCACTTAGAAAATTTTCCATCTCTTCCTTGAAGCTGGGGCGCAAATGAGAGGGGCTACTTTCAATTTGTAACACTTAGAAATTTTACCCGACTTCCATTTGGCAAGGGCGCATTTAAGGTGTCCAACTTCAAGCTTAAATGCCTTAGAAAATTTTCAATCACCTTCTCTTCTCCTTGGGCGCAAATGGAGGGATGAACTTCAAATTTCACAGAGTTAGAAACTTTTTCAAATTTTTATGCAAGGTGAGGCGCATTTGAGGCCCTCTGCTTTTAATTTTCCACACTTAGGCAAATTTCATGGAGCCTCTCATGAGTCAAGGCGCATTAAGGGGTGCCTCCTTCAAGTTTTGGTGCCTTAGAAAAAAAAATTTCCCCCATGCTTCTAACTTAGGCGCATTTACTAGGGTCACCTTCCACTTTCCAAGACTTAGAAAATTTTACTTGCTTCCATCCTCTTCAAGGGTGCATTTTGGAGGGTGTGCTTTCACTTTTCATACTTAGAATATTTTTCAAGCTCTTCAAGCTTGAGGGCGCAAATGGCAGGGTCTGCTTTCAATTTCCATACCTAAACTTTTCAACACTTGGCCTCCTTAGCTCCTGGGCGCATTTGGCAGGGGCAACTTTCAATTTTGACACTTAGAAACTTTTTCCATCTCCTCTCTTGAGCTGGGCGCATTTAGCCCCTCATGCTTTTAATTTTCAACACTTAGTGAATTTTTACTCCAACTTCAAGTTCAAGGGCGCACTTCACCGTGGAGCTTTCAACTTTCCAGACTTAGAAAAATATTCAAACCACCTTCTCAAGCTAGGGCGCATTTCATACCTTGCACTTTCATTTCTTCTGACTTAGAAAAACTTTTTACTTGACTTTCTCTTCAAGGGCGCAAATCACAGGGGGAGCTTTGAGTTTCAATGACTTAGAAAAAATTTTAAGTTCACTCTCCAAAGAGGGGCGCATTTGACCCATGAAGCTTCCATTTTTCCAGACTTAGAAAATTTTCAAGGCTCTTGCCAGCTTGAGGGCGCATATCATCCTGTGAGCTTCCATTTTCAATGCCTTACTAAATTTCCTGCCTCATCTTCAGCTTTTAAAGGCGTTCTTCACTAGCTGGACTTGAAAATTTATCAATTTCAGTGAATTTTATGCTCTTTGCCTGATTTAGGGCAACCTGATCACGCTAACCCTAATTTGCTATTTTTAGAAAGTTTTTCAACTTTGCACTTCAAGCTAATTTCAAGCTCCAAAAAGGCTGGATTTTGCTTTGTTTCGAATCTCGAGATGTGGTTGAGCTGTCGGGCCCTGATATCTGCGTGCACCTGCTATTTTTAGCAACTTACTAAAAATAGCAATTGTTCAAAATGTCTTCAAATTTTGCGTGCCGATTGCCTGAAGGGTATTGATCGTGACTGGACGCTTCTGCGGGCATTTGTGTTTTAGCCCTTGATTTTGGAAACCCTAGTTATTACGCCGCGGGCACGCTAAAATAGTAAGTGCTTGATCTCCATCCTTTGCAATCCGTTAAGCCTTGAAGTGCGCGCCATGCGTCCTTGTCGGTACTTGACACGCTATTTTGGCATGTTTCACGGAGGTGGCTTACTATTTGCAATGCTTGCTTATGCGAGACTACCACAACTCAGTTTGACTTGAAATTTGAATAAGCGGCTCACCATGTGACCTACCTGCTGACACTGGCGCATGCGGCTGACTTTCTATTTTTAGCCTGTTTTTAAAATGACTTACTATAAATAGTAAGTGCTCCATTTGCCTTCAAATTTTACCAGCGGATAGCGAGAGATGCGGATCCGCGGTCGTGGGACGGAGACCGACTTTTCGCCTCTTTTGGGTCAGAGAGCTAATTGGTCTTTGCATCGCGTATCAAATGACCTCGGATTTGTCCTGGATTTACATTTGCCTTTGTGATCAATTCATGATTCTACTTATAGTCTTCCGGGGCCGACATGCGAGGAATGTACTGCTAAAATAGCAAAGTTGCTAAGAATTGATTATCTAGAAAACTGCATGTGTATCGCGAAGATCTCACGAAAGCAAAAGGAATCTCGGACATCGCGTCGAAAAGCTACGCATATAGACCACGAAATCTGCTCTAAGCTAAAGCGCTAAAAATAGTAAGTTGGTTTGACTCAAAGTTTGATGGCAGTGATGCGGTGTGATTAGTATTTGAATTCGAGGGAATGTAAAGAGAGCACACATGGTACTTACTAAAAATAGTAAGTACTTCGAATCGGCGAAATTCCGGTGGAAACCTGGCTGGAAGCATACCAACAATGTTAGTCTTTAAATTTCAAGTTATTGAGTCCCTAAGTTACGGTTGGTTTGGAGTTGAGGTTAAGTTCGAGAACCGATTCGCCAGTTAGGGATTTTTGGGTTGGAGTTAGTTTTGGGTTCCATTATGCAAAAACATATAAAAATCAGAAATATAGACATATTTGCAGCAGTAATTAAGTTCAGAATACACCACCATATTAATAGTCAAATAACATAGCAAAAATACACCACCACTTTATACTCAAAAGTCAAATGTCATGATATAGAATTATAAATTAAAGTTTACAATCAGCCATTAATAATTATTAATTATTTATCATTGATCAATCTGAATCATATGGGTCATCAAAAAAAGCAGCATCATCAGCATCATTAGATGCTAAATTTTGTGTAGAACCACAAATAACATTAGTGGCACTTGCACAAGCACTGCCACTAGCACTAACAGTACCGCTCTCATGCTCAGTAGTAGCTGCTTCAGGTTGATAGTCATCATCAATATCAAGTGCAGCGAAGTGACTTGTGGAAGCATCCAAGTCAAGCTGCTCTGGCTCAATATCCCACCTCCTTGTGTCTCCTTCTTTGTAAGAACTATCCTTGTGTGTAAGGAGGCGCAAGTTTGAATGCACATACACCAAGTCCTCAGCCTTTTTTGAATGTAGCCTATTGCGTTTTATTGAGTGGATGAAGGAGTATGTGCTCCAATTCCTCTCAAAAGAGGATGAACTAGCAACCTATTAAGACCAAATTAAATTAATAAATAGTTAAGAGTTACAAAAATTAACTAAACAAAATTATTAATTAAAATTAAAATTACAAATATAAATTATAAAACTTACTTGGGATAAAAATTTTATTGCAATAGGTTGGAGGTGCATGTATTCTTGCCCATGGAAGTACCACCAACTATGAGCAGCCACCCTACGCTTGTCTCGAAGAGCATCCATATTCTGATCAACACTCCCAGAGCATGCAAAAGCCATAAACTCAGCCCTCACTCGATCACGTTGGTCACAATCACTGAAGATTCTACGAATTGCTGCCTTGTACCCTTGGGCCACTTCACCATCCCTATATGGAGCAACTCTTGATGAAGTAGAAAGTATCTCAGGACTATAATATTTGGGACTCAATGCAAAAGCGAGAAGATGCAAGGGAGTGGTCATTTTGTTCCATCTATCAACCATGATATCTTGTAGCTCTTTGAAGAATTTTTCTTCAGGATCTTCCTCTTTTGCATTGATGATGGATCTCATCTTCTCGATCATTGAGTCAATACCATCATATACTTCGCCCAAACAAGGTCTATCCAAGTCAGTGTAACGGATCATGCTCAGTATGGGCTCGGTGAAACTGACGAGATACTCAACACGATCCCACCAACCATCATCTAGGACCCTTTGCTTGATCCTATTTGCCCTTTCATTGCTAGATTGCCTCCATACAACCCAATTAGAGCTGATTACCATGGCACATAGTGCCTCACGAACCTTTATAAGTCGTCTCAACACAATTGTGTTGGAGGCAAAACGGGTCTCGGCAACCTGTTTGAAAATCAAAATTAAAATTAAAATATAATTTAAATATAAAAATCAAAGTTTAAAAATTAAAATTAAAAGAAAATTCAAAAATTTAAAAATATTGAGAATTAACTTACCTTCAACAACTCCAATTTAGAGAATTGTCTAAATATTCCTTGCGTCATATGGTGGTTGGTGACAAACATTTGGATGTCTTCACCCTCAGCATACACCTGTTTGATTCATTCAATTTTGGATCCAATTTTTTGTAGCATTAGATTGAGGGAGTGGACAGCACAAGGTGTCCAAAAAATGTGTGGATACTTCTCCTCAACCAATAACCCAGCAGCCCTACAATTTTTGGCATTGTCGGTTACAACTTGCACAACATTTTGATGGCCCACTTCTTCAATAGCTTGGCAAAGGATGTCGGCAATAAATGGACCATCTTTCACCTATCCTTCACAATCCACTGCTCTCAAAAACATTGCCCCTTTAGGGGACACAGCAATAACATTGATCAATGGGCGATTTCTTGCATCTTTCCATCCATCAGAAACTATGGTCACCCCTGTTTCGATCCACGAATCCTTATGGGCTTCAAAGAGTCTACTACATGTTTCACCTCTTTCTCCAATAAGGTGCAACGCACCTTCTCAAAACCTGGGCCCTTATACCCCTTTGGAGCCTCATTAATAGATTTCACCATTTTTTGCCAATATGGTGAACGAACAACATTGAATGCCAATCCATTGGCATAGACACATCTTGCTATGTCTTGATCAGCAATGTCTCTTGCCTCATTTTGAAATGAAGCTTCCAACGGTCCCTTAGATCTTTTATTTGAAGAGGGCATGGTTTGCTCTTGAGGGATGTCCATAAATGGATGGCTTTCTGTAGGTGGAAAATAAGATGGTGTAGGGGGTTTCATGGATCGAGATCCTTTCTTCAAAGGATGGCTTGTTTTACCACTGGTTGTTTTTTGGTCTGCCTTTTCTTGCTCAGCAATATATTTCAACACTATATCGTCTAGAATGCCTTCGTTGTTTTCACCTGGACAATTTTTGATGCCTGTTTCAGGGATCCCGCACAAATGCCCTTTTACTCGACTGTATGAGCTCGAATATTGAACATTGCAATGACTACAAATCCAAATATATCCTCCTCCACCTGGAAGTTGCCGAACCATTTCTACATATTTCCAAAGGGGAGAGGCTGGGTTTATTTTGAAACGAGAGTGGATTGAGCCTGAGGAGGTACCGGTTGCCATTGTAATACGGAATAGTGAATACCTAAGGCACAACATATTGAAATTTTGGTATTGATTCATTGAATTTGAAAGTAAAAGACTTAATTAATTTCAAAAAAATGAAAAAATTGAACATGTGCTATAGACATTTAGAGGAAAGAAAAGTAAAACAAAAGAATTGAAGTTCACTTGTGAAACTGAAAATTAATGTAAAAAAAATAATCAAAAACTTCAAAGAACCTACCTCTTTTGAAGAAATCTTGCTCTACGATCTTCTTAGCAACGAATAGACACTTGCAAGTGCTTAGGAATAGCACAACAATCAGCTTTGAACAATCTACGATCAGCCTTCAAGTCTATTCCAGCTTGTGCAAGCAAAAGAGAAAGTTCAGCAATGGAGGCAAAAAATTCTTTTTTCTCATTCACAAATTGGTAAATGAGTTTCACTTTACCTATTTCATGTTTTTGAGGCAAGTATTAGGGTTAGAATTAATAAAAATGTCCCTAAAAGTCAAAAGCGAGTCAAAAAAGTCATTAAAAAATGAA
>VDFB02379365.1:0-74795 GCA_007258455.2 Sequoia sempervirens
ATTATAATATAATATAATATTATTATATAATATAATATTGTTATATAATATAATATATATATATATATATATTTTATCAGTAAAAGGTTATATTTTATTAATGTAAGAAAAATATACATATAAGCTTTTAAAACAATATATATCCATTACAAACTTTATCCAAAAAAATTTGCAACATCCAAGTAAACTCCCCATGAGCTCCATTCTGCCTATTTTTTCGCTTAAGCCCTAAAATAGATTCTTGATCTAAGACTAATTGAAAACTAGCCCCTTCCCCTGGTTCTAGCCAATGCTTTGCTTTTCCTGAATTTCCGTGGCCCACAAAAAACACCAAAACACCAACATTGCTTACCAAAATTCCAACTCGTTCAACCTCGAATTCTTGTAAAATCCGGATATTAACCCACTTTGTACTCCATATGCATCCACCCGACTTCTTCAAAACCTTATCACCTTTCACTCCGCTTCGCCAATAAGTCTCTTTGAAGAGATTCCAAAATTCCCTGGTGTCACTTTCGTCAATCCACACTTGCGGTTAAATTCCCATCACGCCTTTTGCCCCTCCTCATTCCATGCTTCTTTCGTGGGAAATGACTCGGCATCCTTGCATTTTCCTGTCGCCTGGCCTCATCCTGTCGATGCAGTTCTGTTTTCAAACTTTCCCACGCCACTAAAATTACTTGTTTATAAGCCTCTCTGTTAGTTCGTCTTCTCCACCTAACAAACGGAATCAACCCTTCTTCAGTGGCCTCGTCCATGTCTTCTATGCCTTCCGAAACATCAAAACCCACACCCGACACCACCCATTCCATAAATGACTCCATTTTTCCTAAAAGCGCTTCGTCAAAAAGCGTCAACATTACCCATTTTGTTTCTTTAGCCGCCTCCCCTATCTCCAACTCCCATGCAAACACCATTGATGCTATGTCGGCATTTAGACATCCCCTGTGTGTTGCATCCATGAAGTGCGGTCCTAAAACCTCCACCACCGCATTTTGGTTTACTTTTAGCACCTGTTTCAAACGTTGCACTATTGGGGGCCCAAAAAAACATTTTTGTTGCAGATTTGTAGAGAAACCCCACATCGCCTCCATCTTTTAAAAGCTCGCTCCCTTGAACTCCGCTAATGGTTTTGGTAAATATGTTATCAACTTTTCATTTTATCTCAACTTTAAACCTGTTCGTCCCTTCGCTTCAATCCGTTGTACTTCTGTCAGACTTCACTAAATACCATAAAAATCAATTAATTCAAACTTCATACCGCTTGAAGGATTTCTGGTCTTTTATAATGCACCAACAATTTCCCACATGCCGGCCAATTCACATTCGTCCTTCGCCGTCAAAACTCCCTTGACATCGTCCTCACTTCCTTTAAAAGGACTGCCACTTGTGGAAAGACATTAAGTTCTTCCTGTCCGATATTTATCATTTCCCTTTACAACCCCCACGTTTTCAAAATCCACCATCATGCTCTTCCGTTACCTTGCATTGTCAAGACATCGGGATTATCTTTGCCAAACTCCTCCACTTATTTAACAAAGCCGCTCCAAAAATGCATTAGAAAATGTCTCGACCCTTAAATCCTCGATGACCAAATTTTCAATCTCCTTGAAAGAAGCAGCCCACTTGGATAGTTTATCCGCCTCCCTATTCCCATCTCTCTTTATGTGACTAACCAAAAAGTCTTCAAAAGACTCCAATTCTTTTGAAATAGATTTGACAAAATTCTGAAGATGCCAAGCCTTCATCTCTCCGATCTTGATTGCCTGTATAATTATTAAGGAGTCCCCTTCTAAGTGTAGCTTCCTTACATCAAACTGTTTGGCTAGCTTTACCACTAATAAAGCTGCTTTAGCTTCCGCCATATTATTAGTTCCATCTTCTAACTTTTTTGCTACTAGAGCAATTGTGTTTCCAAGATGATCTCTTAGAATCACTCCAGCACCAGATGGGCCAGGGTTACCTTTGGCTGCACCGTCGAAATTAACTTTAATCCAACCTTTCAAAGGTTTTTCCCAAAGCAACTCATTTCTTGTTTCACTGCAAGATTTAACCTTCACAGATCCCAGCCAGGATTTGATCCAAATACCAGGCCACACCTTTTGTATTCTCCTATCCTCCAAGGAGAAAGGATTGCGTAAATTATGTGGGTGGGAAACTGCACTGATCACAACTTCTTCAATGCTATGCTCAATTCGCCATAGTAATCTTTTAATAGATTCACTTTTCTCCACGAAGATTCTCCTGTTTCTTTCTTTCCAGAGCTCCCAGATCACCAACGAGGGCATCACTACCCAAATGCTAGATAAAAAGGAAACTTTCCCCATCCTTGGCCAACTTTCAAAGACCTCTCTCACATTCCTTTGCATCAGACTTTGCCATCCCAGCTTTTGACGCACGAAATCCCAACACCTTAAAACCATCTCACACTGTATTAGCAAATGATCAACCGATTCTTCATCCTTGTCGCATAATACACATTTCGAGGGGCTAGCAAAACCCAACCGCTTCCGCCTATCACCAGTTAGAATTCTACCCTTGACAGCTAGCCAAGCGAAAGTTCCTGCTTTTGGAAGAACATCCTTGTTCCAACACAAATCTTTTGCCCAAAAGATCTCCCTCTCCAATGAGTCGAAGAGTTGATAACCTATTTTATCCAAATAACAGCCATTGGAGGAACCACACCAAACAAGCTTGTCTTCATTCTCTGAGATGAAAACTTTCCTTTCCTGAAACAACCTCTTCATACGCAGAAGTTGTTCATCTGACAGCCCCTCCCCCATAACATCTTTCCACATCCATTCTTTTCCTAAAGGTCCCTGCTTTAAAACCATGTAGTCACGCACCTTGGTTCCCCATTTTTGAGAAAAATGTTGTTTTAGAGCCATTATTTCAGGATCTTCACCAATGTTTGGCAATCCATCCCACGAGTCCTCCCAAAATTTAGCCTTCAGACCATTGCCAATTTGCCATGAGAGATGGTTTAAAATCACGGGTCTACATGACACAATAAAATTCCAGATCGCAGATTCTTTTGGAGGATTGTGAATTGTAAAAATTCTTTGATCCTCATTTGAATTTAGATACTTAGCCTTTAAAATTTTAACCCACAACAACTCTGGATTAGCATATAAATTCCAAACTAATTTCGCTCCTAAAGCTTCATTTAACAACTGCCAATTCCTCAGACCTGCCCCACCTCTATCCTTAGTCCTACAAATCTTATCCCATGCAAGCAACGAAATTTTATCTTCATCACTAGCCCCATTGCAGAAAAAAATCCTCATACGCTGTCCTATGGAATTTAAAACTTTCTTTCGGATTTTTAGACACATCATAGAATAAATTGGGATGGCAGAAATCACAGATTTTAGCAATAAAATTCTTCCAGCTGAGGTAAGCCATTTACTCTTCCACCCATCCATTTGATTCATGCACGAATCCACTAGGTCTTTCCATATGCTAGTTTTATTCACCCCTCCAAACAAAGGGATGCCTAAATATTTACTTGGGAGAGTGTCGATCTTCATTGCAAGAATCCGGCTAATATCTAGTTGTCGTTGGATTGGGGTATTAAAAAAGAAAATTTCAGATTTGCGCTAGTTAATGCATTGACCTGAGGCCAAGCCATAATTATCAAGAGAACTTTTCATCACCCGAGCTTCTCTTAATGAAGCATCCCCCATCAGAAAGGTGTCATCTGTAAACTGTGAATGTGATATAGCTTCAACACCCTCCGCCACTTTGATGCCTTTCCAATGGCCTTCACTACATTTTCAAGAAATTAACCTTCCCAAAACCTCCGCAAGAATAATAAAGAGAAAAGGTGACATAGGATCACCTTGCCTGATTCCTTTATAGGAGCCAAAGAAGCCTTGAGGAATTCCGTTTACCAACACAGAAAAACGGTGTGTACTAATGCAACTTTCCACCCAAGCCTGCCGTTCCAACCCGAAACCAAATTTCTCAAGCACTTTTAGCAAGAAATTCCTATCAACCTCATCATAAGCTCTTCTTATATCCAACTTTACCATCATTTTCTCTATTTTTTCTATTCGAACTAAATGTATAACTTCATGTGCAACAATAATTCCTTCAAAGATTGACCGATTTGGAGAGAAACCACTTTGTTTTACAAAAATTACAGACTTCAACACCTTTTTCAATCTGTTGGCAATGACTTTTGAAATGACTTTATAAATCGTATTACATAAAGAGATAGGTCAGAAGTCATCAAAGGAGTTGACCATAGACCTTTTCGAGATTAGAGCTATACAAGTAATATTTAGCTCCTTGAGAACAAGACCATTTCTCCTGGACTCTTCGACCACCTCCTTAATATCATGTGCAAAAATGTCCCAAAATTTTTGGAAGAAGATTGCTGGGAAGCCATCAGGACCTGGAGCTTTGTCCCCTCCTAAACCAAACAACGCTTTCTTCACTTCTTTTAGAGAGATTTCCTCCATAAGCATTTTATTTTGTGCCTCTGATATACAGCTTGGTATGACATCTAGTATATCTAAATTACCATAAGCTCCATCAGCCTCTCCATTAAAACATTCGGTGTAGAACCTAGTGGCCTCCAAATTTATTTGATCAGCATTAGACAAAATCTCCCCATTTCCATCCTTATTTGACAATATTTTATTAGCAGATCTGCGTACCTTAACAGAATTATGAAAGAACTTAGAATTCCTATCTCCATCTTTCAGCCATGTTTCCCTTGATTTCTATCGCCAAAAGATTTCCTCGCGTGCTAGGGTTTCTGAGCACTCTTTATTTAGCTTCTTTTCCAAATTAAAGTCCACCTCTCTCATCCCATGTTCAATAACCTTAGTATGCAAGTCATTTAAGCTTTTCTCTAAACTTAGTTTTTTAGTGAAGATGTTTTTAAAAGATTCCCAATTCCAAGCTTTTAACCTCTCTTTAATGTGTTGTAGCTTTTTAAAGAAGATGAACGCTTTATAGCCAGTCCGTCTTGGAGCGTTCATCCACCATTCTCTAACCAATTCCTTGAAATTCTCTGCCTGAAACCACATCATTTCAAACTTGAAAGGGCATCTGTCTGGGGTAGAATCCTCTAAGTGGATCCTCAAGCTAATCGGATAGTGATCAGATCCAGAAATGGGGAGAATCTCTGCCTCACAAGCCCAATTCATTGAGGCCCAATCACCAGCCAGGAAAAATCTATCTAATTTTTCCGCAATGTTAAGAAATCCACTTCTTCTATTAGACCAAGTGAAATCTCCTTTCTTAAAATGAACTTCAAACAACCCATTGTTCATTACAAAATCACAAAAGTCTTGCTGACTCTGACCAGCCCAACAAACGCCCCCAGATTTATCTGAAGGCCTCAATATCGCGTTGAAGTCTCCACCCAGGAGGAACATACTATCACCATTTTCACTTAAAGGCCCAGAGAGTTCTTGCCATAATGCCTTTTTCTGCACATAATTGTTTGGGCTGTATATATTGAGAATGTAAAAACAATTTCTCAGTTGTTTCGATTCCACCTTGACCCACTGCCAATTTTTATCCTGTCTCACAGTTTGGACATCGACCATAGAAGCATTCCAAAGTAAACCCAAACCTCCCGAAGCACGTTCAACCCTGACTAAGGAGCAATTCTAACGGGCAAAACACTTTGTGAATAGAGCAAAATCAGATTCTTTTATCTTTGTTTCTTGAAGCAAAACTAAAGCCATCCTCGTTTGATCAAGACACCTTTTGATCAAATGTATCTTGTTAGAGGCATTGCAGCCCCTGACATTCCAAGATAAGATTTTCATGGCTGTCAGGGGAAGGCATAGCCTTTCCCCGACCTCAATTTACTTTGTCCAACAATATTGCTGGCCAATTCCAGCCTCATCCTGTTAGTTTTAGGGCCCCTCCTCTTTTTCTCCCCTAACTTTACTTTGTTGTTTAGGGCTAGTGTTTGGTCTATGGTTCTCTTTTCAACAATGTCAATGTTGTCTTGCATACCCAAAATATCCTCCTCACCATCATCCTCCTCTGAATCTGACTCGAATGTTGTACCTTCCATATTCCCTCCACTATCTCTAACCCCTTCAAAGGCACTATCCAAGTTTCTTATTGGGGATATAGGGATATCCTTATACATATGATCGTCCATCTCATTTCCATGTCCCTCCATCATTGAGGAATCTCCTACAACTCCTTCTATAACCTCATGTATTTGTTGTGCCTGTTCCATTTCTTCCAATGGTTGTTCCATTATGTGTTGTGTCAACCTTATTTCCTTTGAATTGTCCACCTTAGGTCTAGAGTATGGGTCATTAGAGTTGCATTGTAAAATGTCATCTATCTCGCTTTCATTAAGACAATTTTGCTCCATGAAGTGTGTAACTGTATGTTGAGGTGAGCCCTCCTGTCTTGCCAAAAAAATATTATCACTCCTAATGTCTTCCAGACCCATTGTATTCCCCAACGCTGGTTCCATTTCACATCCCTCCTTTAGCCTCGTAACAATCTTTATGGTTTTGTCCGCTATGTGATCTTGAACAAACTGCTTTCGATATTGCACTACGTTGTCATCCGCAAATAGGGAGTCAATTTCTTCTTTCTGGAATCCTTCCCGAACCTCCACCACATTCGGTTTGAAGATGCCCCAAGAGCATTCCAACTCCCATGTCTATGTTTTGCAAACATCACTGTCCCTTGCCTTTGAAAGGTTTATTATTTCCTCCGTTATAGAGTTTTGAGCAGGATCTTTCCCTTTATCACGTGGATCTCGACTATTGTTAGAGGGCTCCTGTCCCACACATCTCAAGCATTCAAAGGGGTTATCAACTATTTCTAACTTTTGACGCCAAATACCTTCCCCTGTCTTTAGTTCTAGAGTTTCTAGCAGAGTGTGAATCCCTTGTCTCATTACACATATCTTGGGGTATATGCTGAAATCTGATTTGTCCACCGATTCCTCTGACTTCACAAAACTCCCCAACTTACTACCTATTTTTCGCAGTGTTTCCTGATCCCAATACTCATGTGGAAGGTTTTTCAGTTTTATCCTGACAGGGATTTCCTCTAACTTTGTTTCATTGGGGTTAAAGTTCAGAGTCCAATCTTTAATGAGAAACCCTAATCCTTCCATTGCAAATAGGCCACTATTAATGATCTAGTCCTTGTCTTGTGTAGTTTTATAGATTACCAGATAAAACCCATTCTCCAGGGTTTTAAGGTCACACTCTTTTCCCCAGTTTTGGTCACACCAAGCCCTGATTTTTGTAAAAGCAGGCCATTTTCCCCCCCATTTTACAAAGAATGCTTTAGCTTTTAAGAACCTAACAGTATCACTCCATTCACTATTTTCTAGAAGCAGTGATGACATAGTTGTAAAATAAATATTCGACATTACCTGACTTGATCCAGTTTTTTCCAGTTGTACCTTCGGCCTCCAAAACTTTCCTTCCACCTGACGGAAATCAACCTTCTCCGCTAGATGCCAAGACCTAAACTGCTCACCCTTTTTTGGATGAAGCCAGCCATTCCGCCCATCGACATTTCAATTTCCTGCCATAAAAACCTTGTTCACCGGAGCCTGCCAAGCCTGATTTTTTCCAGCCCACCTGGTATTCTGAAAATTTCGGCTCCATCGTTTATTGTAAGGCCATCGGGCCTGTGTCCCTACACTATAAATCGGATCCATGTGCTGCCTAAAACCCTCCCGCTGATGTCGCTCCGCCATCGCTCTATATTATAATATAATATTATATAATGTTATATTATATAATACTATATTATAATATTATATCTAGTATTATATTATAATATTATATAATATAATATTATAATATTATAATATAGTATTATATAATATTATAATATTATAATATAGTATTATATAATATTATAATATTATAATATAGTATTATATAATATTATAATATAGTATTATATAATATTATAATATTATAATATAGTATTATATAATATTATAATATTATAATATAATATAATACTATAATATAGTATTATATAATATAATACTATAATATAGTATTATATAATATAATACTATAATATAGTATTATATAATATAATACTATAATATATTATTATATAATATAATACTATAATATAGTATTATATAATATAATACTATAATATAGTATTATATAATTTAATGCTATAATATAGTATTATATAAAATAATATTGTATTATATTTTATAAAATATAATATTATAATATTAAATTATTATATAATATTAAATATAATATAATATTATATAATAATATAATATTATAATATTATATAATATTATAATATTATATATATATATAAAATATATTATAATATTATATATTATAATATATATATATAATATATATATATAATATTATAATTATATAATATTATAATATTATAATATAATATTATATAATATTATAATATTATAATATTATATAATATTATAATATTATAATATTATATAATATTATAATATTATAATATTATATATATATAATATTATAATATTATATTATTATATAATATTATAATATTATATAATATTATAATATTATATTATTATATATATTATATAATATTATAATATTATATTATTATATATATTATATAATATTATAATATTATATTATTATATATATTATATAATATTATATATTATATTATTATATATATTATATATATTATAATATTAATTATATAATATTATTATTATATTATATATAATATTAAATATATATATAATATTATATTATAATATAAATATTATATTATAATATAAATATATTATAATAATATATATATTATATAATATAATATGATATTATAATATAATACTATATTATAATATTAGAATAGTATATAATATTATATAATACTATATAATACTATATAATAGTATATAATAGTATATAATAGTATATAATAGTATATAATAGTATATAATAGTATATAATATTATATAATATTATATTACTATATAATAGTATATAATAGTATATAATATTATATAATATTATATTACTATATAATATTATATAATATTATATTACTATATAATATTATATTATAATATCATATTATAATACTATATAATATAATATTATAATATAAATATTATATTATATTTTATAAAAATATAATATTATAATATTATATTATTATATAATATTAAATACATTATAATATAAATATAATATTATAATATTAATAATATAATATAATATAATATATATAATATATATTATATTATATAATATCATATTATATTATAATATTGTATTGTAAGATAATATATTATTATATTAGATTATAATACAATCCACTCTCTCAATTCAAAATATTCTTTTTATTATCCACTTTAATATCATATTGTCTAATTTTTATTTGTGTGACTAATTATTTAGTTGTGTTTTTACCCGACGATCAAATTAGTCACTTATGATCAAATTGGTCATTTATTAAGTCATTTATAGCCGCGTTGGAAAAAATGATTAGAATGTAGTCATGTTTAGGTATCGTGACTAATTCTACTAGTGTACATTAGACCTAGGATCCCTTTTTCAACTAAATAGGAGGATGAGAGGATTGATGTTTGATATGGTGGTTGCCTTGGTTATTGTTGTAGATACATTGATGAAGTAAATGAAGAACTTAGATGATTTGATGGTACATATTGGCTATAGGGATTCTTCCTTAATGTTTAAATTTAATTTTGACTTCTTATACAATGTATACCATAAGTGGGGAATGTTAGAAAAATGTATATTGTTCACCTTGCATCTGATATAAAAATTAATATTACTTTTGGTGCACCTATGAAATCTAGGGATGCATACATCACATGGGTTATATATTCTTGGGGGCACTTTTTATGTTGTATGTAACATTGGGATAAATATATAATATGGGTTACACATTGGAAAAATCTTTAATATTGAGAAAATTTGGTACCAAGAAGGGAAAATTTAGTCCCAAAAAGTTAATGAGAGGGATATGGTTTTTGTAAGCTCATGGTAGTAGACACATGGTTTATTCAATACCACTTGATTGTTTTGTGCAGGCTTATTTCTATAAAAGTAAGAATATGAGTAGTTGTTGAGGTTGGTTGTCATAAATTTTGGCTTGTTGGCTAAGGTTGATTGAGAGTAGATTGAGAAAATTTCACATCTTTCTCCTAAAACTTGAAACTTGCAATCACTTCAATCTAGGCCGAGTATGCATTGAGTGGGACTCTTTGATTTAATGAATTCCATCCATAATAAATCCTCACTAAGCTAAAAATAAATAATATTCTTTGTCAAAGCAAGCCCCTTCTGGAATACTTATCATATTTCACATTTAGCCACATGTACATAGAAGAAAATGGTAACATGAATGCTCTATGAATGTTCTTAATGAATTTGAGTTGAGATTGATTTTGACTCATTTCAAAGTAGAGAGGAAATTGATAAAAGTAATGAAGAGTACATAATCAATCATGGAAATAATCATTAAGAAGCCACCTCCAAGGTCTATAAAAATACCTTACTACCTCCCTATTCTCAAATTTTTAGTGATATTTGCAATGGATACTATAGTGCAGTTGATGGCAAAGAAAAGGAGAATCCCTTTTTTGTTGAAATTTTATATTTCATATTGAAAAAATATTCAAGAACAAGGCATGCATCATTCTCCATTTGCAATAAAATTCACTCTAGGTGAGACTTCAATCTCCACTTCCCATCACTAAAAAGTTACCTTTGATGTTTCTTGGATGGTTGCAGCAGCTTTTCTTAAAGAAGGGGAGTTGAAGGACGCAATTAGCACTTTTGCTAAAACTCTAATAAAGCTAAGGTAGAGAGGGGGTTTGAAGGCCACTTTGAACAATGTCATAGTTGGTCTTTATTTTCACCCTAGTAAGGGGTTTGGTTAGTCATCAATCTACCATATATTGATCCTTAGGTCTCATTTTTATCTTAGAAATGGGCCATAATGAAGCACAAAGTAAGTAAAAGGAAAGATAGGGAATTAAATTCCTCAAAGCTACATCTCAAGCAACTCTAGCATAGGGGTGGATTGGTCTTTTGCATTCAATATTAGAAGTTCCAACTTGAGTTTTGGTGAAGAAACTAATATAAAGGAAGATGTGTGAACAATTCCATTATTTGAAATAAACGTGGGTTTTATGTTAACTTCATAATTATAGAGTGTAATAGCCTAAGGAATGTTATGAAACTTTGTTATCCTATAGATTTTTTGGTTATGAGCCCTTCATAGGAACAACCATTCAAAATTATAAATTTCTTTTTGATATCAATATAGAAGGGTATGGCCCACTATGACCATGTTTACCCATAAAAAACATAAAATAAAATAATTCTTGAATAAATAAATAATTTTAAATAATTCTAAATTAAATAAATATAACTATTAAATAAATAAATAATTATTAAAGAATTGACTTATTTTAGTTTTTAAACTAAAACTATAAAAAATAAAAATAAAAAAATGTAATAAAATAATTATAAGATAGTTTTTAAGTAAATAATTTTTAAACAAATTTAAATAAAATCAAATAACTATAAGATAATTTTTAAATAAATAGTTCTTAAATAATTTCAAATCATTTTTTTTTGAAAATAACATAACTAGATTAAATAAATAAAACAAAATAACTCTTTATCACTTTCTTGGTCTTTGTGGCAATCACTTTGAATATTAAGATTTCAACTACATACTAGAAAATTCCAATACCTATCAAATTTAGAATTTTATTTGTAATAATTTTATGAGATAAATTTGATATCTATGGATGATTTTAGATATCTTGTAAAAGATACCAAGAAATTTCATTCTTGAAGTGCCTTCTTTTATTCAATTCATATTATCTATTCTATTTTTTTTATCTAAGAAACTATTTTTTATTTAATTATTGTATTCTAGAAGAATTATTTTATTTTATTTATTTAAGAGTTATTTTATGGTTATTTTAAATAAATAGGCTAATTATAAAATAACTCTAAAATATAAATATCTAGTCAAATAAAAATTAAAAGAAACTTTATTTTTTATTTATCATTTTAAAATTTGAGAATGTTTTAGTTGATTTATTGTATTTTTAAAATTTAAGTTAAAATAAACTATCATTTCAAAAATATTAATTATTAACTTATTTATTTTTAAATTGGTAACATGAGAATTTTTAATCTAGCTTGATCCAAGTGAGGCCACAAACATGAAATCTCATCCTCCACATGAATACACTACATTAACATGAATAATCTAAATCCACGAGTTCAACAACTCAATAGGGGCACAAAGTCCATGAACACATTGATCCAATGAGGGTTTGGAGAACCAAGACATGTGCATGAACGTTAATACCTTCAACACAAAGGTTCAAGCTTGCAAGCATACAAGATTAGCAAGGGCACAATACCCCCAATCATAATGGCCCAATAGAAGTTTGAACCTCGGTGGCTACAATAACACTACCACAATTTAATCATCACAATAATTTAATTATAAAGAATATTAATTATTATATTTTTATTTATTAAAAGTATATACTATTTACTATTTTATTTATCAAATTACATAATAATTTAAGTAAAATTTTAATTATTATTTGTATTAGAATAGTAAAAATAACTCTTCCAATCTTTGGCTCATGCAATTCCAAAGGTTAATCCAACAAAAATATAAGAATTAAAAGAAAAATTGATGCCTCACGACGATGGATGGATCAAAATGAATTTTGATGGTGCTTCTTGGGAAATCTAGAGGATGGATGGATCAAAATGAATTTTGATGGTGTTTCTTGAGAAATCTAGATATATCAGATGTTGATTGTATTTTTAGAATTCATAAAAGTGAAGTTCTTGATAGTGTAACAAAAATATTTCTAATTTGATATTAACAATGAAGCTAGGTTTCAAACAATGTTATTCACCATTCAACAATGAAGAAGGGGCTTGGATTCCATCATGATTAGGGTGTTTGGCCCTCAATTTATGGTCCGTGGGTGTCATTCATAATTTGTGTTGTGGGTGAAAAATATGAGGAACAAAGGTATAATGTTAGGTGGGGGTTGTTGGGTTTTTTAAATAAAGAATCTATTAAAATTATTTAAAAATAAAACAAATTTTATTGGCAAATAGATTTTTGTTGTACTTGTTAACCAATAGAACCAGTTCAATAATACATTTAGAATATGCCAACTGTTTACTTTGAATATATAATCCTGTGTTTATTTTGATTAGATATTAATTTATAGAGTACCTTTTATTTAAAATTAAAACAATAGTCAGCTCTTCTGTTCGCATGGCAGGCCCCATGGCATCTTCAGATTTTACAAATTTATAGATTCTTTTAACAAATTATTTGCTGAACCTCTAAAAGCATGACAAAAGAAGTGGGATAGGAATCTAATAAGTACAGCATGCAGACAAATTTGGTATATTCTGGTGAGTACTATATATGACCTGTATTGGATGACTGTAACACACGAACAATTGCGAGTCTAAAAGAATGGAGCAGCAGATATATTCTTACTGCTATTTATTCATTACTTTGGCTCTGTCAGGAGCTCTTTTCCTCTTGTTAGGAAGGAGAATGATATGGGCTAAAGGTGGGCATGACCAGAATGATAGCGCAGTCAGACACAAACTCCCACCTGGATCGACTGGATTACCGTTTATTGGAGAGACTATCGCTTTCCTTCGAGCCGCTAATTCATCTCGCCGTCGAAAGTTCGTTGATGAACATGAGCTCAGGTAATAACAATAGTTTATCAATCGCTTGTTTTTAAACAAACTAAATTGGCTTACTCCATTCTGTCTTGAATCTCTGCTCCCAAGCTCAATCAACACTGAGTAGAACGCAGATATTTCTAGAGATTCGTGATTTTTGTTTTTAATTTATAAAATTTTCTTCGTGGGATATTTTCTGGTTTGCATGTACATACGATGATATTTAACATTTCATGTTCTGCATGTTTGAGCTGAGTAAGCTAAGTAAGTTTAATCTTGGGAAAACTCTGTGTTAAACGTGTTTGAGCTGGAGTAGTACTGGAATGGGTGACCTCCCAGGAAGCCCAATGCTTCACCTCTGTGAACATCACCTAGATGTAAGGAGTGCTAAGTGGACCATTCATTATCATGAGAGATGGGTTCTTGTGAACCACTACTCATGAAACATGGATCAATGAGTTGACTCGTTGAATCGTGCTAGCAATATCACAATTTCATGTTCTTTTTGGGTTCTATTCTTTGTGGGATATCTTCTGTTTGGATGTACATATGATGATTTTTACCATACAATGTTCTTTTTTGGTTCTCGCCTTTGTGGGATATCTTAAATTCTATTGTCTATCAAGAATGCACATTTGATTATATTTATTAATTAATTGAAAATAATAATACAAGAGATTTTTTATTTTCAATTAAATCATAAATATGGTCAATGTTCTTTTTTGGTTCTTTTCTTTGTGGGATATCTTCTATTTGGATATACATATGCTGATTTTTTACATTCCATGGATAGAGGTTTCCATCTTAAATTTAGTGTAGATAAATTGTAAAATTGTTATTGATAGTTTGATGATCATATGATCTTTTAAGTAGAGTGTAGTTTTGAACCCTTAACATATGTTTTAAACTAGTGTACTTATCTTTATAAAAATCTATGTAAAAGAAGGTAAAGGATATCATTCTCAAGGGCATGTTCCACTTAAATCACAAATTCAATAAAAAAAATAGATGCATTTTTATCTCTTGATGTCTTTTATATAGATTTAAAAAAAATAGATATGCTAGTTTAATTATCAAATAATACAGTTTTTATTTCAAATATTATTGAATCTATATGTATACTTCATACATACATGGACAAATCCATTATTTTATTTATTAAAGGGTTATATTATTTTACTTTTAAATTTAAGAATATTTTATTTTATTTACATTGTTTACTTATTATTAAGTGGAAAAAAGTACTTGGAAGATAACATGTTTAGAAACTATTTAAGAATTATTTTATTAAATAGTAGAAAAAGTATTTGAAATCACATAACAATTTAAATATTTTTTTGAGATATTTTTTTGTACTATTCTATATTTCTTTTATTTTGTTTAAATTTTTTACGTGTATAATAAATATTATATATTTATATATAACTTATTATTTTATTTATAAAATACATAAAATTTAATTACCATATGTACTAAAATATATTAATATATTTAAAATTTTAGATATTTTTATTATTATTTTTTATATATCTACTATTTTATTTACTGAAGTGCATAACTATTTACTATATTATATATTAAAGTTATTTCATTAAATAAATTTTATTTATTATAAGTAAATGAAAATAATCATAAGTTTTTACAGTTTTTTTTTTCTATTTAAAATCATAGACTTTATTTGTTTTATATTTTGATTCTTTAATATTTTTTGTGAGCGCACTCATACTATTATACTCCATCTTTTAAAACCTTCATAGATATATTATTTGAACTCATTTCATGTTTTAAAACCTTCATAGATATATTATTTGAACTCATTTCATGTTTAAGAGATTGAATTAAATTGAAATGAAAATGCAGGTTTGGACCGATTTTTAGATCCAATTTGTTTGGAAGAGCTAAAACAATTGTATCAGTGGATCCAGAGTTTAATAAATACATCTTGCAAAATGAAGGAAAGTTGTTCCAATCTAAAATACTAGCACCAACAAGAAATCTTATAGGAAAATATGGTTTGTTAGAAGTCCATGGAGGGCTTCAGAAAAGGATCCATGCAGCCGCTGTGAATTTATTCAAGTATGAGAGGCTCAACTTTGATTTCATGGACGCTATACAAAATGTGTTCCTCACTGCAATGAGTAAATGGGAACACCAAAGGGATATCGCTCTTCAACACAAATGCAATGAGGCAAGAAAATAAATGCACATTCTAGAACTTTTGCTAGTTGTTTATTCATTTATTATGATAGCTTTCATTTTGATTATTTTTTTTTTTCCATTTTTCTTTACTTGTCAAACTCACAGATTGATCTTAACTTGATGGGGAAAATATTGTTGGGCTTGCCCCCTTTAGAGGAGATGAAAGATATTTATAAGGCTTTTCAAGATTTTACAAAAGCTCTCATATCCTTGCCTCTTAATATCCCTGGAACCACTTACTCCAAAGGAATTCAGGTGCCATCATCACCCAATGTTTAGTGGTTTCTAATATAGTTTTGGATTTTCATAGATTGTACTTGTTTACCCATGTTTTTTTTGGTTTGAAGTGTGAGACATATAAGTTATTTGTAAATGTGAATTGATCTAAGTGATGTTTATGTTTATGTTACGATCTTATGTGATTATATGAGTAGATTTTTAACTTAAATTTTAGTAACATGGGTGTTATTATGCAAATTTTAAATTAAGTATGAAGATAACTTAAAATATTTTCTTATTATAATGGAATGGCTACATTTTAAGGAGTGAAATTATGTACAACTACAGAATGAAAAAATCCAAATGGTTCCATATAATTCACTCCTTTTTTAAATAGGTGTTACAAGTTTTGCATCTAAAAAATAATATTTCTTTTTCTTTTTCTTTTTCTTTTTCTTTTTTAAATTTTAAAAAGGTGCAAAAATAATATATCTAGAATAAAAGAAAATGGGATGATTTATGAAATAAATGTTCAAAAAAATTATACAATAAAACATACAATTCAAAATCCTTGTTTAAAATAAGTAGAAAAATAAAATAGTCATTGGATAATTAGTTCCACAAAAGACTCCTTGAAAATTGAGTAGTGGTTGTTGAAAAAAATAAGCTAAACAATCGCATGATATAACTCTAGGTATTAGATATCTTAATCTTAGCATAGAAGTAAAAGAAATATAGTGACTAGATAAAGAGGAAAAAAGATATTAAATTGTAGTTATGAATACAAAGTCCAAAATCTATTAAAATGACATAGAATGATTTTGGTAAAAAAATGTGAAAAATTAGTTATATATATTAGATTATATTTAATGATTGATTATTATGATGAAGAAAAAATACATTAAAATTATAGACTATATGTAATAAATAAATAAGCAATAAAATGGTAGGTAAAAAGAGAATTAAAAAAAAATCAATGAAAAAGATTAATTGTAAAATAAAACATACATAATTTTTATTATTTAATACAATATAATGTAAAATGAAAATTAACATAATTATTAAAAAGTTTAGTTAAAGATGATATTATCAAATTCATTGTAAGAAAAATAATAATAAAAAAATATTTCAATGAACCTAATAATATTGGAATAAGTAAACATTGAAATAATAGAAAATAATCCAATAAAATATAGTTTTAATAATATAAAAAGAAAAAGTATGAAAAATGAACAAGAAGGAATTAATTTGATTTTTTTTTGGCTTAATATTTCTTTGTATTTTTAGGGTTATGTTTTATTCTATTGTTTCAAGTTACTTTAAATTTATAAGGTTCTCAATTTGAATAATATTCCATCTTTTTAATTCTTTTGTATTTGTGTTTTTTTTTTGTTTTTTATTATATTATGATTAAATTTTATTTATGTTTTATTTTGTAGCTAATCTTGTTCACTTCACTTAATCTTTTCTTATCTATTATTTAATTCTTTTATTTATTTGTTGAGTGAATTCTAAAATCTGATCATAACTTTTCTTTTTATAATATATCATAGAGTATGATCCGAAATATTAATATAATAAAAATACTGACAATTTTTATGAAAAACATTTTCTATTAAATAACATAATTTCTCTTATTTTCAATCTATTAAATAGAAACGTATTTAAATAATAAAAAATTATAAATATATGACATTCTTTATTTTTATAAAATTTAATACTAATGAAAAATATAATCTATACTTTAATCTCATAATTCACAAGTACTTTCAAAATTATTTTAAAATTGTTTGTACATTAATTGAAACTTGAATTGCAGGCCAGAAGAATTCTCATAAAAAAGATCCATGAGACTATAAAGGAAAGGAGAGAGCATCCGGAAGTGATTCATAATGATCTCTTGGCAAAACTTTTGAGAGAGAACACTTTTTCAGATGAAATGATTGCAGATACATTACTTTTTCTGCTCTTTGCTGGTTTTGAGACTATAGCCTCAGCTATGACATTTGCTATAAAGTTCATTACTGAGAATCCAAGAGCATTGAAGGAGTTGAGGGTGAGTGCAATGATCTAATTCTAAATCTAGTTGAAATCAATTCTGTGATCTACAAAAATGATTTTTTTTTTGTTTATTATATAACTAAATGAATCTATTCAAGCTGAGCATGATGACATCTTGAAGTCCAAAACGAAAGGCAATGAAAAGATGACTTGGGATGATTATCAGTCAATGAAATTCACTCATTGTGTGAGCAGATCTAAACATTTTGATTTAATCAGTGTATTCTAAGTTTTAACTTGTTTAACTGATTCATTTGATATTACACTAATAAATAAACCAAACAAAACTAATATGATTTCAAATACAATGCCTAAACAAATCAAAACTTAGAATGTGATCTAAATTTTCCATACCATTGTCCTAATTGCTTTGATATGACAGGTAATAGATGAAACAATTCGTTTGGCTAGCGCCTCCACAATTATTATCAGAGAAACCATACAAGATGTTGAAGTGAAAGGTTGTGCTTAGATCTAGAAACATTTATGGGGTTATAAACTAAACACATTGTTTTATTTTTTGTTCTTCTATATTTAGGACTAAAATTATTTAATTTTTCAAAGCAAAATTTGTTATACCCAAGGGATGGACAGTGATTAATTTGCAGAGTTTCACTCATTTGGATGAGAAGTACCATCACGATGCTGACAAGTTCCACCCTTGGCGTTGGAAAAATGAGGCATGTTTTTCTAATAAGAATCACTGTAAATTAATGACAATCAATTGATGTGTGTTCTTTTGTTTAAATTGTTTTCCACAATTCATTTGCAGCAGCTTTCAAACACTTCAGCTTACATGCCATTTGGAGCAGGCAGCAGGCTTTGTCCAGGACTTCATTTGGGCAGACTTGAACTTGCTATTTTTCTTCATTACTTTCTCACTAAGTTTAGGTTAGTATTATATATATTTTTCATTTGTCATGATAATGTAGTGTTGCAGACACTTGCAATAAACCAAGTAATTCTTGTTTGGATACATGGAACAGGTGGGAGGCAGTGGAAGTAGATCATGCTACTTACTTCCCTCTTCCTTGCATGGCAAAAGGATTCCCCATTCGGCTGTACCCTTGATTGAATAGTGAGTAATAGTCAATAACACGATTAAGTATTATGTGTGTCTAGTTATTTTCATTAAGTATTGTTATTGTAATATGATTAAGTATTATGTGTGTCTAGTTTCTTTTATTAAGTATTGTTATTGTAATACACCTTAGATTTAAGGTGTAAGTAAATATTTAAGTTCAGACATATATTAAGGGGTAGTAAGGAGTCTTATGTTGTGATTATCAAAAATAAATAAATTAAATTTGACTGTTATTGGCATGTTTAATTATGTTATTAAACATGGTAGAGATGTAAAAAATTACTATTTTTTCTTAAATAATAAAAAAATAGTTAAAAAATAACTAGTAGAATAAAACATATTGAATTTAGTACATTTGAATTATTAGCATACCTTGTATTATTTGTTTTTTTACTAAAAATAACAAAAATAGACTTTTTTTAAATTAAAATAAAAAAGAATTGTTGAGTAAATATTAAAATAAATGTCTATATTTTCTTATCTATCTATTTACTATTTATGTATTCATGAATCTATTTAGTAGTTTAGATAGATGTTAAAAATGATATTTACATAAAAAATAAAATAAATGGTAAATAATTTTTTTGTTTTAACTTTTTAAAAAATAGACATGGTTTTTATCATTTATTGCATTACTATTAAAAAATAAAAGAACTCTTTAACTAAAAATAAAGTAAAATTTATTAAAATAAAATAATTTTAAGTGAGTTTAAATATCAAATCCAATATTAGACACCTTCCATAAATGTATTTATCTATACTAACATATGCTCTTGAAGGTAAAAATTACACTTCAAATTATAATGTGTGGTTTTCATTTTTATACTCTTCTATTGAGTTTGATAAATATGATAGTGATCAAACTCATAAAATATGGTTGGTTTATTTTAGTAATGGAATAAAATATTTTTATAGAACTTTCCCTTAAAACAAATATAAATAACTAGGCGTTTAATTAAAGAGTTGGAGCTTGATAAAATTGGAATGCTATTTTTAAATATTAAATGTAATAATATATAATACTTTTAGAAATAATGATAGAAAATTATTTTTGATGTCACACAAAATATAGTAATCAAGTACCAAAATAAATGACCTTAGTATACTAAATGTATCAAGATTTGAATAGTTTATAAAATATTTACATGGATCAAATTTGATCTTCTCAATATCAAACCCAAGCATTACATGGATGTTTTGATGGATAAAACTACTTTTTAAGTCACAAGATCAACAAATAAAAATACAAACTACTAAAAAAATGTTAATCTTGATTTCTAATATCTAAATGTTTCTAAGGACATGTGATATATTTAAAATACCTTTGGAAAACTTGTTTGATCACTAGGGTTTTCTCTTATGTAAACCTCCTTTTTAGACTAACTTTACATCTTTGAACCAATGTTTGAAAACTTAGTGGGGAATTTTTCTATCTAGTACTCTCAATAACTCCAAAGAAGGTCATTAAATAATATGATTTCATTCATCTTGGGGATTTATTAGATTACATAGGCATATTGAACTTTTATTCTTAGAATTATCAAATGGGCATGCCTAATGATGAGACAAGGCCCTCTCTCCTACACTTTGAGTTCTATAAGACTTAGAAGGATTTTCCTACAAGACCATGTGGAAACATATGCTTATGAAAAAATAGTTCATCTATTAAAAGGAATTTGAGAAATTCTTATATAAATATCCACCACTAAACTAAGCCTTTTAATAACACAACTTGATAAGTCTAATTTTTTTTACTAACCCACATCATGATAGCTCAAGATGGAGTGAAAGGAGTCTTGAAATATGTAGAAGTATGCATTCATATATGTATAGGTAGAGGGGAAAGAATCAAGACAAAGTATATTTGTTCCCCTATACCATTATGATAATTGTGATGAATAATTAGGATAAATTATTTTTAAGGATTTATTACTTTATTTGAAAAGAAGTTATTAGAAATTAGTAGATTGATGTCAATGCATGTACAAAAAATTTAATTAATGAATACATCTTAATAATTTCATGTGCATACCCAATTTTCATAATAGTGTGATTTATTGGGCTTTGTGTGATGCCCCAACTTTTAAATCAAAACATTAAAACAAAAAAAAATGGGTCAATAAATTTTCACAATACAATTGTAACACTCACATGTCACAATTATACACTTCCACACAAAAATGTTGTGGTGCCACATAATGATTGTAAGGCCCTGTCGTTAATGCAATATTAACATCTCTTGCATTTCTTTTAGTAAGTTACATTATTCTTGATTAGTCGAGTTGGATTGATATATAATGGGAGCTTGACCTAATACCTATAATGGATAAATTAATTTAAAAAAAATGGTACTCATAATGTTAATAATATAACTATCTTTATCAATATTAATTTCATCTTTAATACTATTATTAATATAAGTAACATCGATATGCAAATTAATATCTTTATTAATTCTATTGTTACTATTAATATAAAAAATTAAACTAATATCATTAATTACGTTGTTGTTACATCTATTATGGATTTCACCTATGATTAATATTATAATTAGTCAAGTGGTACTAGCATGAATTATAGATTTCATATTACCATGACTTTTGATCGGGGGATGATATACTAACATCAACCATAAAATTTAGCAGTTAATGTTATGCTTTGCTATTGTAGCAACTTCAACAAAATACGATAAAGATGAATTTTGAATATCATGTCTTCTTTGCATCAATACAACGTACCTAAGGAATTGTAATAATGCAGTGGATAGATAGGAATTTAAATAAAACTTATTATCCTCTCGTCGATTTATTCACAATCCTATTGAATTTGTCAATGTCAGGAGGGGCCATTTAAGGCACAAATCATCTAATAGGATTAAGTCAGATTCTTTGATAAATTCACTGCCTAAAATCAATGTTCATATGAACTTCTTAATGTTTCATGTCAGGGGAAATATTATGTATTTATCTACTTTATTCTTCTTTCAACCACTCAGCTCGGGAATGTCTTCAGATCTTTTTGAGATCTGGTTTTTAATTACCTCTGTGATCTATATTCACTCTGCTATATTGCATACAATAAGCTGAAACATTTATGGCATATTGATCACGAGTTGCGTAACTCTTATATCATGTTGATTGTGATATGGATTTATAATTGGAGAAACTCAATATAGTCTAATGGCGGATCATCGTGTCAGAGATCTTCCACCACCTTAATTAATGGCAAGAGGGTGTACCTTGATATAGGTAGCATGCTTTTTCTATTTGGTGTGAGAATTATGAATAAAGAGGTGGAAGTTGAGTGTCGTATGAAAGCAGGGGGGTAACAGTAAAGGTTGTGTCGATTAATCCAATGGCGGGCCAACTTTCCATTATGGCTTCACCTAAGGATGACCCTTGGAGAGGTCGATAGCCAGGGGAATTAATGAAAGGTTGGCCTTGGGCCAGGGGAGGTTGGAAAAGTTTAAGGAGACTTATTGTGGATGGTGGCGGCACATCTGGGAGGTCACGCTTCCATAGTTGAAAAAAAAAAAAAAAGGAAGGGAGAGGAAAACAGTGTGGTGGGAGTTTATGGACAGGCAAGATCATCTTGATTCATCTGAGTCCACCATTTATATTTCATGCAGCTCCAGTGAACATGGCAATAGAAAAAAAAGAGGATGAGGTTCCAGACACATTATCCCAACTGGAGTTTTCGAAAGCCTATAGTATTGATGGGGGTGGGTAAATAAATAACACTGTAATTGAGAGTGTCTAATGCGCAAATCTTATTCTCAATCCATGAACACAAGTTGCAAAATGTAGCTATTATAATCCATCATGAAACCATAGTATATATATAGAAAAAGGATAAGCTACAGGGGCGTTGGCAACACTTCTCTTTCCTCCAAACGCTACCATTTTATTCTCGAGGATGTGTTAGAGAAGAAAACCTTGAGGTAAGACACCGTCCATGGTTTCAGATATTTCATTTTCTTTTGCTTGTTGATTGAGTTCTGTAGGTGGCTAGATCGTTATCCTGGTTGTGTTTTAATTTCATTGCAAAACAATGCTGTTGATTACTTGTTAAATGAGGTGTTGGTTCCGTGTATTATTTTAGTTTGGGGCGGATATCATATATAGCATGTTATTTTTACTTATCTGTCATATTGTTTCCAATAGATCTTGTGCCTTGTCTATGTCTCCACTTTCTGCATATTTTTCTACTTGACACTGGTAAGGTTATACCTTAATGGTTGTTCATGCTCTGCTTCAAAACACCCTTTTCGGCATAGGCAGGCAGGACACTAGTAAAATTTTTGGAGTTCAGCCTTACTCCTACCGATTGCATTTGCTTGAAAGCTTCTTTAGCCCTTTCAATAAACCCATTTCTTGCACATATCCTGCAATTAATGTATTCCTTGAAATCACAATTCCTTGAGGTCTTCTGTCAAACCATTCACGTGCCCTGTCTATGCTGCCACTTTTTGCAGACCATATTCTGTCAAACAAATTCTTGTGCCTTGACTATGCTTCTGCATTCCATATCCATGTCTACTAACGCATTCTATCAAATATATCCATACCCTGTCTCAAAAAATGGAAAGCTCCCAATTGGGCGTAGGAAGAGAGGATGCTGAAAAAAAAAACAGGGGTTGCGAATTTTGGCTTTACACCTGCTGTTTCATTTGCTCGAAAGTTTTAAACACTCTTTAATGAATCCATTCTGTGCATATCCTGCAATCATTACTGTCCAGCGACCACATGTCTTTGAGGCATTCTGTCAAATAGTTCACATGCCTCGTCAATGCGACCACATTCTTTATACTTATCTGCTAGGACAGTCGAAACTACAACACATTGGAAATCAATGTAAGCATTGTTGTGATATTTATTTATGCTTCCAAATGCCTATACATCTTGTGTACACATTGCAAATTTTCACTTTTCATGTAAAACATATGTGAGCAACTACGTACCCCACAAGTTTACAAACCTTCGCATTTAAGCACATTTGGTCAAATGCGACAAGATTACAATCATGGGGATTTGGAATGTAGCCAAACCTAGACAACTATTTCATGAGCACAAGGTTTAGAAGCATAATCCTTTCAAAATTTATCCCAAATTAATTAAAAATGTATAAACTCCATGGCATAGATTTGACACTAGTCTTATCCTATCACTAATTCATTTTATGTTAGTTTTGTGGAAGTGCAATAAGAGGTCTAAAATGCTAATGAAACTAAATAATATATTGATGCATGAGTGATTAATTTTCTAAACTATCGATTTATCTAATAAGAATAAATACTCTTAATCTCTAAATAGATTCATGAATAACATAGTTTACACTTTGAGAGATTGATAATTTATGACTTATAAGTATAAGATCAATTTTGTTATTTTAAGATTGGTATTTTATGGTATGATAAAGATTAGTAATCAATATTTGATTATACTTATTAATAGAGGGTATTGAATAGTTATGCTAGATAACATGTATCAAGCACTATACAAAATTGGATTGTAAATCTATAGCTTGAGTAGTTTCTATTTTAATTTCATGGAGACTATTGATAAATCTAAGTTTGGTGTTATAACCTTAATGTGTTCGGTAAATTTTTGGTTGTATTCGCTACTAGGGATAAGTATTCCCACAATACGTATAGTATTAATGCTTGTAAAGATACAAGTCATATATTAAGGATTCCTTTTATTAAAAGTAATATGTTGTTCTATTGGGACTATCTACTCCTTTATGTATATTGAACATTATCTTGCTAGTAATGTATACAATTATAGTTATCATTAATTATAAATAAGTTGTGCTACTATGTTAACTAGTGATATAAGAGTGAATGGTGTATTTGCATTGTATCGAAATAGAGTTACATTTAGATGATGGTTATGTTATGAAGAGTGTGTAATATTAAATCAAGCTTTAACAATGGGTAAATTATAAAAAGTTACTCATCAAAGGTGTGGTGGTGATAGGAGAGATCCCACTCTGACTCTTTTCTATCACTTCACCTTATAGCGAGAGGAGTCCCAATAGATTAACCATAAATGACCATTTCATCTCTACAACCTATGTTCCACCTGTATTATTGTTATCAAATGGAATTACTAAGAGAGAGTTGGGGTGCACATTCATTGTTGAGAATTTTTCTTTTTCTCATGAGACCATAGTAATGTGTGGCTAAATTTGTGGTGTAGGGTTGACTTAAATATTCTTGCTGATGGAATTTTAGTTATGTGATACAACCATATATTTTAGTTATATTTTCTTGAATGATGCAAAAGTTTAGTTTGTAAAACTAAGAGTAATGTTAAGGCTATAAGAGTGATGAAATGAGTATCTAGTTGATTGAATAATCATATTTAATGAAAGTGGAATTTAGTTCGTTCTAGATGTTTTTTTTTTAAACCTTTGGGCAATTTTTGTGTTGTACTAGCAATACTAAAGATTTAGTTATTGGTTTGTTACCTTGTGGCATTGTGTGTGCCAATATAAGTATTAATGTCTATGCTCCATTTTCCACTAGTGTATCCTTATTTAAGTATTTGACCCCTGGCTTCACCTAAGTGGGTGGCAGTCGTTTGTGAAACTGTATGGGGTAATGGACCCTAGAAAGGGTTGCGTACCCACTTTTATAGTACACGTTTTATATGGAACACATGATACCCTTGAATGGAGGATTGAACCTTAGTATAATTCAGTGTAATTGTGTTGTAAGTATGAATGAGGTTGAGTCATCTGTTGAACCCTAGTGGATATACCCCATGTGGGTGAGTCAAATGAGTTGAAGAAACTCAAGTATCGAACTACGATTCCTCTGCGAATTATATACGTAGGCAAGGCCGTCAGAGACGAGCCCCCGAGGAATTAGGTCTGTCCCCTAGGCTTGTCCTCTTATTAAATATTTAAAGGTACTATTGATATATATTTTAATTGCACAACTTGTGACTTGAATTAAGTCTATAATTATTGATGAGTTAGTAGATCTAATCCAACCTACCTTGGTGATGTGGATTCCATATCTCCATTTGAAACTTGACCATTTTTTTTCAACTCAATGGTGTTGATAGCCGAGGTCCTTATAAATTATTGGTCTAATGTTTGCTAGGATTTCATGAAGTACATGTGTTGGAAGCAGTCTTTGGGAATTATGTTAGTGTTTGTGGTTGAAAATTGAAATTTGTGTTTTGTCCTTAATTGTATTTTAGTGTGAAATTTTTGGGCATTACAATGACACTCTAAAATTTGATGACAAGGCACAAAGCCATGACCACATAATATTCAACAAACCTACAAAATAGCACACATAACATCAATCACATTCCAAAATAAATAATCCTAAGAAACCTAGCCCTATAATCAATTGTAGCCCAATGCCCTAAACTACCTCAAGTTTGCTAAATGAATTGAAAGGGACAAGGTACTAAGGCTAAAAAGGAATGATAGATGGCTTGTCACTTTCCTTCTACTAAAACCAGATGATCATAGGGTTAGAAGAGAGCCAACTTCCAAGGTTCGATCTGTTGCTCAGACAACTCACTGTTTGAGGATGATAGTGCTGATCTTGGACTCTAGTGTGATGCATTGGTGTCTCAGGGACATGCTAGCCTTTATATGGACAGAAATTCTAGAGAGAAAACTAAAACATGAGAAAAAATATACTATCTAAATGCTAGATGTTTTATGCTATGACGAAATACTAGAAAACACATAATTGAAAGTGTAACAAGAGGAATGCTATAACTAAATTATTCTAGAATGGACAAAGAGAGGGTGATGAGTTAGACTTGTCCACCTACGAATTGAATCTTCAAGTAGCTCCACTCCCACCCGCCTGCACACACAAAGACGAAAAAATGTTGGGGTTGTGTTTATAGGACTGCCTCAGTCAGTCCCCTGCTTTAGTGTTCCCACCTCCATGGATAGCTAGATAGCCATAAATCACTGGAAATGATAAAGAAATTGAAAGGAAGCAATGGTTTTAAGAGAAAGCACCAACACCAAGTATGCTACATAATAAAAAAATGATGCAAAGAGAAAATAGTAATGGACAATATCACCTTCACAACTACGAGAAATCAAGGAAAGTAGTGGAAGGAGAGAGCTTGTGAATCCTCCAACAACTACGTTGTCACAACAAATGTGGTGTAGAAGTCAAGAACAATAGCTTGCAACCAAGAAGATCAAAGCTTGAGAGTGAAAGAATGGAGCTAAGAGTGTGTAGAGAGTGAATGAGATCAAGAAGAAGCTTGAGATTGGAGAAGAGAGTTCAAGAGTTCAAGAGAGAGTGAATGAATGAGAAGTTAGAGCATTTGAATGGAAAAAGGGAGGAAAAATACCTATTTCTCATTGGTCAAGGAGGTAGGAGACGTTACACTTCACCAATAATGGAGAAACATAATACCTCGGCAAATTCCAAAGGTAGGAATCTTGTCAAGACAACAACGCAACGCGTGGACGTCTGCCCAACATGCGCACGTCCTCAACAGAGATTCCTCCACTGACACAAAGATATGCAACCAGGTGGAAGAAGCGAGGTGGCGATGATTGATTCACATCATCAAATTTACCTTTTCTAAGGTTGGGGTGATGAAATGGGGAATTTTCCTAGGGGTGCAAATTTGCTCCATTACACATTCTTACAAATCTAATAGATATTAGGAGGGTAACTAACATGCTAAGTGTCAAAGGTTTTATTTTTTTTTCCATGAGTAGGGAAAATAGAATCATACAAGCCATGTGATACTCTATGAAAACCAAAATTTTGGAAATGAAACATGCTCTATTTATGAAAAAATGGTAAGTAATCTATCCAAAATATGTAATGCTTAAAAAATGTAACCAATTGTCCTACAGATCTAATGATTATCAATACTTAAATGCAACATTTTTTCCATGAACTTGCAATAAATCAAGCAAAATGACACTTTTCTTGCACATACAATAAATATTTTTTAGAATTTCAAAGTATGGTTTTAACAACAAAAACGGGAAGTTAAAATGAAGATAGTAATGCATGTAGAAGTTTTTTAGGACACATGTGTAGGGATAGATTCACCCAAGGGAGAATAGGTCCTTGCACATGGGTTTTAAAAATTGAAATATGAACTTTTAGTTCATTGTTTACATTCTCTGTTTTAGGTTGCATAATCTATTTTATGTGACTAGGTCCTTGCTCAAAGTTTTGTTTTCTGTTTCAAGTTTTAAAATGGGTCATTTCTTAGAGTTCTGAAGAATGAAAAATTCACTATATGATCTAGTGTTTATGTTTTTTGTTTTAGGTTGTAGAATGTTGCTACTGTGATAGAGTTTTCCAGATTTCGATGTCTAAATGAAAATGCAACTAATGAAAAAAAGTGAACAAAATGACAACTTTTTGAATGCAAATTTAATTGAAAATTTGATTTAAATGATTAAAAAACACTCTTAATACAACTAACATGTAATATGTATGCAAGATTTATGCAACATTTTTAGATTTTTGTGAATTTAGATGATGCAAAATGCAATTGTAAATGATGCAAAATATAATTTTGAAACCCTAAATGAGAAGCAAAACAAACTTTAATGCAATGCAAAATCTAGAGGGTTTAGAGGACTACCAATTTCATAAAGTTTATATTGTGAAAACGTTGGGTTCACCAAAATGAAATAAAGAAAAATGTAAGTGGGGTGATCAATGTGGAATGATTAAAAGGTGTGTGATCTATACACTTACACTTTCCTAATTTCATTAGAAAAAATAGATCTCCCAAAGATAGGATTGACTTTCAACCTTGAGGTGAGGCAACCATATTAGGAGGATTTGTTGTTTTCTTATGAAAAAAATGACTAAAATGCACTTTTGGGAGATAAAAAAACAAACTTAATGAACTCAATTATGTGATGTAAAACTTGAAATGCAAAAATTAAGGATAGCACAAACATAAACAATAACTTTCAGGCAGATTTGAGAAAGGCAGAATGACATGTACCAAGCTCCAAAAATGGTTGTTGAGTGTCCTGCAAAGACAAATTTTCCCTAGGGCGAATGGATCTCTGTACAGGGGTCCAAAATATGATTTCACAGTCCTTTGATTCCATACTTAGCTCTTGATTTCTCTAGATTCCACCGTCAAAAAGTCATAAATAAATTTTGTAGGTGAGTTTTTGTGGCTTGACAACTTTGATAACTTTACAAGATTACTCTTTTGATCCAATTTCAGTCATTCTTCACCTGCAAATATATACATACAAAGAGAGAGAGAAATGTTTATTTTTGGGTGAATAGGGGTCTACCTTCCAGTCAAACCCTGGTTTGGTAATTAAAACTTGACAATGAAATGATGATAAATGAAAGGAATTTGATGAATGAACAATGCTATGTCACAACTCACCAAACCCTTAATGGCTGCCATTAGAGGACTGGAGTCTAACATGTATCTCTCTAAGGATTGGATCTTTCTTGAATTGGCTTGAATTATTTCTTGGTTTGATTCTTGAATGCTTGAAATCTACATCACAATGTTATCTCCAAAATATGACATGAATATGCATAAACTTTGACATGATGATATGATCTTGATTGTTGTTGTAGATGACTGATAAATCTGCTCTTTAATGCTCTTGACAATAATGCTTACTCGTAAGTTTCCTTAATGCTAGATGTTTTGAATTGATAAAATAACTATGTATTTATAGGTGTTTATCTAATTTCTCAAAAAATTAGATTCCAAAAGATGACATTTGAAACTTGAATTTGAATCATTAAAATTCTACCAAAAACATATTTTAAATTGAGTCTTGGCACTGAAGGAGGACCCTTGGGGAATGGGTCTTGGGACCTAAATCCAGGACACACAATTTCCAAGATGTTTAAATTAATGTAGGAATTTGTTTAATATAAGTTTCCCTTTCAAAAAAGGGAATAATAAGGCTTTGGAATGCATAATTTAGGAAATTATAAGCTTATTTTAAATCCAATTAATTAAGGAGATGCAAACATAGAGCACGAAAATGTAAAGCAATACATTTTTCTACACTACTTCTACTAACTTATTTATCTTGAAGTTTTCTCTTTGTTGGTTATTAAGGCCTTGTTGGACATTGTTAGACCATAAGGACCAAGTTCTCCTAAAATGAATCCCTTGATTGAATGGACTTTATGGTTGAGGAAATGATCAAGAAAAAATTGATCGGGCAAACAATGTAGATGATCTAGATGACTTTAATGTAGATTAAGTTCCTTTTACTGCTCAAAACTAAAATATTCCTATAATGATCCTTCTTTATAGTGCATATAAAATTTCCCTTGATAATCGGGTGATCCCACAATAGTGGTTTACAATTTTTGGCCAAACTGGACATTGAAATTATTTTTTAAACTAAATCTTCACATTCGGGCACCTATAGCGGCTAAACCGTGAAGAATTTGAAGATCATGAAAACTAGAGACTTGTCACATTTTGTCTGTAGATTCTAAAAATATTTTTTTTCAAAATTTTTGGAATCAAATTGCACTTCTTTTTCCATCTCCCACGAAAACTGGTTTTTTTCAAAAAACAACATTTTTAAAAAATGACACACACCGTATAACACAACTTTTTTTCCATGAAGGATAAAATTCTAATTCTTTTGGATTTAGATTCATAACTATGATATCTAGTGCTTACACTTGGTTAGATAGTTTTTTATTGAATATTGTTTTTTTAATCAAGTTTCGAAGTCAAACCAATTACAATTCAAACATAGCACGACCGTATAACGCATAACTTTATTTGTATATATCGAAATTCAATTTTTTTTTTTGTTGGATCAAGGACTTCAATATCTGGTGCACTCATATTTTTCAATTTTTTTTTTTGATAATCTGCTATTTTTCCACATGTGCACAACAAAGACCTTCATTTTTGATGAAAAACCTATGTTTAATAAAACTAAAAAAAATACATAATAAAACCAAAACATATTAAAATTATATTCGTTGGATAGCTTGTTCTGAGGACTACCTGATTCAAGTTGGGTTTGTGAATATTCCTCCATTTTCATCCTCAACCCGACCTCTGAAGTGCCAAAATTCAAGTTTTTTTTGTGTCTCAGGGAGGGGATGAGGAATAAAGGGGGTTCGAACGAACCCCTAGGGGTTCATTCAAACCCTGGTTCTTTCGAACCCCCCTTCTATAAGGGGTTTTGATTGATTTTTTGGTGGGAAAGTATTAGGAGGGTTCACTCGAACCTAGGTTCTAGTGAACCCCTAATGGGTTCGGTCGAACCAATAGGTTCGTACGAACCCCTAAAATCATTTTTTTTTGCCATGCATTCATTTTTTTTTGAGTTTTCCTTCCTCACTTCAATTGAAAACCACTATTGTGGCTTCACCCAATCATATGATAATGAATGAACATTGAATGTATTTAAACACCAAAACATAAGAACTAATTACATTGACATGTATTAAGTTGACTCCCCAAAACTATGAGAAAAGGATAATCATTTAAATTTTAGAAATCTATTTTTTGAGTCATATCCACATCATGCAAGATCGATGTCACAATAAAATTATTATTCCTAAAGCTAAGTGGCCTATTGGGGATCACCTTTTGGTGTAACAGTGAGAGTGTTCCCTGTTTACGGTGTAACCAAGGTTCAAATCCCTGCCTGGCCTACTAGCGAAAATATTGCTACTAGTCCCACATTGTGCTCAGGGGAATTGTGGTGGCTGATCTTGGAGGACATATAGGTGATCTTGGCGGATGTGGTGACTAAGCGTGCTTGTTCCTATAGGTGTGTGCTGCTCATGGATCTAGTTTCCTGATGGTGTGTGCTGCTCGTGGACTGTTGTCAGACCCACACGTGGGTCTTTCATGCCTAGTGGTGTGTGCTGCTCATGGACTACTGTTGGACCCACACGGGTTTCTCATGCCTGTCGATTCTAGGTTGGACCCTCGTGAGTCTTTCATGCTTGGAGGTTTTGCGCGGTTGGTCTTGGAGCGATAAGTTTAAGATGGCTCAAGGTGTAAGGGTGTTGCGCGCCGTATATTTCTGAGGATGAGGCCCCTCAACAATGTGGTCTCACTGGTTCATAGCTCCAGTCAAAAAGCGTTAAGGGTGCTGCCCCTTAGCAGTGTTTACCAATAAAAAAAAGCTAAGTGGCCTATCCCGTTACATTTAGTTTCTTAAAATGCTATTATTTAGTTTCTTAAGTTGAAAGGATTTATCTCTATCTAACAATTCTCTAAAGGTAATTTTTTTATTACCGCTAAGTTCTAAACTTAGGAGTGAGCATAGACAAACATTTTTATAGATTGATAGGAGTAGAAGGCCTTTATATCTATGTTGCAAGGACTAATCCAACCAAACCATCAAACATATAATAGAACAAAATACCAATCATCAATTATATCCGATCAACAACATGAAACTAAATTATTCTAATCCTCACACTTCATTTATTATTTAATTAATCTCAACATCATTATTTAAACCTAATTATTATTTAATATTTATATTAAATTAATAAATAACCATATAACGATTCTTTATTTCTCACAACACTACAAAGTGTGAATCTAACCCCCATTGTATTATTGAAGATATAAGCGCCCATAAAAGGTGGGGAAAATGATCCTTCCACTTTAGAGATCACATGCCCATGCAACCCCAAAAGCTCACGAGTTGATTTTTTTTCTCCAAAAAAGCTTATAGTAAAAAGGTCCAAGTCAAAGAGCTTATTTCCCCTCATAGAAAAGTTCTTGGCAAAGGCCTGCTATCTTACAAATAGTACAACTTTAAACGGAAGAAATTAAGAAAATAAACAATATTTGTAAAGTTGTGATGTACTTCAACGAAAATAAATCTATAACATGAGCCAAACTACGTTGAGAATTGTGAAGGAGAAACTATTCCAAGTATGTGGGAAAATTCAAATAGCTTTTGTTTGGGAATCACACCAATAAAGATGAAAAATGGTTTTCCTATGATATGCAACTATTTTGATTTTTTTGGGTTTTTCTAATTTCTCTTATTGGTGGGTCATATTTTTGTTGGAGTTTTTTGGTTTTTCCATTTGTAAATTTGAAGGAAATAATTTGGTGGCCAATGAAAAAAGAGGGGAACTTTTTATTATTGTTGTCTAATGTTTTATTTCTAGGGTTTTCTAGTGGGCATGTATGGAGGCATGCACATTGGGAGATGGTGACCACCTATTCTACACCCTTATTACCAATGATGTGTACGTGGTATGTGTGTATCTAGGAAGCAGCCTAATGGAAATTGATATACAGTTGAAATAAGTAGGCGATATCAAGGTTATGCCTTTGCAGGGAAACAACTATATAGAAAATGAGCTCGCCCTAGGTTTGTGAGGTATTTGCTTCTCTTATGAACAAAAATCTCAATTATTTTTTAAAAATTGAGTTAGCCTCGAACCAATCATGCAACTGCAACAACTGTCAAAATTCCTCTATCGTTTATCCTATGATGGATGTCCATACCTTGTTCTAAAGCTCTCATTTTGGCATAGGTTGGGAGCATGCTAACAAATTAAGAATGTGGAGTTTGGATTTACACCTACCAATCACATTCAGTTAAAAGTTTCTAAATCCTTTTTAGTAAATGCATTTTGAGCATATCCTACAACCATAGCATTCCATGAGACCACATTTCTTTGAGAAAATGAGTTCCTTCTATACCTAACCACACTTGTACAGTCCTTGAATTACCTAAAGGTAGGAAATTATCTAGAGGAAATTTTAAATGGAACTGTCTTTCTTAGATCTCTTATGTTTCCACCTTTTGTGTGCAAGTCTTTTGGGCAGTTACAACTTCAATAGATCTGTCAAATTCCTTTTTCAAGTGCATCTTGCCGAGTGTCCATAGTCAGTTCCAAAGCTCTCATTTTCATATAGGCATGGTAGATGTTGGAGTTTTACACTATACCTATAGGCTGCATTTATGTTAAGATCTCTTAAGCCTTTCAAAAAATTCATTTTGTTCATAACCTACAACTATGGAATTCCATGAATTTGTGTTTCCTTAAGGCATTTTATCAAACATTTGTGTGCTACGTCTGTGCTTTCCAGCATTGTATATGCATGTTTATCTTGGAAGTTGTAACTATGACTCTATAAATTGCTACTCCTCAAAATAATGTCTCTGCCTAAAGTGTTGGAATGGTTCACAACTCACCATGGGTGTCACAATCACAAGGAGAAGGTATGCTATCTTAAGATTTTCATTTGTAATTCATGTGAGAATTCAACTCATATCCACATTTGTTTTCTTTATTATCTACTTTTTCATTTGGCAAAGGCAAAGAGTTCAACATTGGTGAAAACATCAAAAGAAAAGTTGAGGAGGCTTAAGATTCTACTAAAGGAAAAGTTACCAATGCCAGGAAGAAAATCAAGGATAAAGGTAAAGTTTTTGACATTGGCCAATGTGAAGCGACAAGGAAAGAGGAACAATCATAATCTAAATGATTGTCTTGTATGCCTTATCAAAGAGTCTACAATGCCAATGGACCAAATGAGCTTAGTGAAGCTCACATAGGGAATGCCTTCAATGTAATGAATAGTTTTATTAGTCAACTATTTACTATTATTAGAGTATTTTATAGCAAAGGCCAGTTTGTAACTAGTGATTAATAAATTATTTATTTGAACCAATAAAAATTGATAAACTTTTATTTTCATTCATTATATTTTAATTTTTCTAAAGTAAAATTTCAAATATCATTGGCTAAAAAACTAAGGCAATAAGGACAAATTCTGTGAAATTGAGCATAATCTTTTTGTTTTACAATTTTATTAGCTTTTTTGTGACAATTTATCTTGAAGTACAATGATTAACCTTTTATGAAGCAAAAATGTCAGATTCACAAAACATCCAAATTTAATCACCAAACTTTCCCACTTGGCAGGTGCAATCTCTTTGCAATAAATTCAATAAATATCCTTTATATTCACGACCAAAGTTGAAAATATTACTACAAACCTTCCAAGTTTCAAATGGCCCTGGCACAAAGACTATCGGACTTAGTTGCTGGATAACATCACAAAACCTCTAAATTTGGCTATCGGTGTAAACAAAAATAAAAAATTCCTAAAACTTAACCATTAAGGTGCAAAGTAAAAATAAAATCATCCAAGATTTTTTAACATCTCACTTACAGTGCAAACAGAATCCTTAGATAAAATATCTAATACATAGTTTATCACTATTTTTTCTCATTAAAAATATATGTTTTCACTATATTTTTTATTTGTCTTAAAGTATTTTATTGAATCTTTATTAAATACCACTTTTATATACTATTATATTTTTTTATTAAATTTCATTTCCAATAATTTATAATTTATTATTATAGATCAACTATTTCATAATTTTATACATGACCAATTTATCATCATAAAATAATCAAAACTATTTTCTCAAATAGTATATATACATGTGTGTGCATGTGTGTTTATCTTTTAAATGAAAAACCACATTTAAAAATAAAAATATTTATTTTACAACTTTAAATATTATAGAGAATGGATTTTAAACAAGGCCGCATTGCTGCGAAGTTCCTACCAAATGCTATCAAGACAATTTTGTTCTTTGAAGTGAAGAAAAAATGAGAGTAGTTGCCTTTTGATCACTTATGTATAGCTATTTTTTTTTCCTTTTTTCTCTATGAACAATTATTTTCCTTTGTATGGGCAGACCTATTAATAGCAAACCTTTTGTTTCTTGAACAACAATGTCTATTATTTCTAGGTTAGGATCTAATTAGTTTAAAATTTTGAGTTCAGTTATGGTTATCGTTCAATTATGGTTAAGGTCAAGGTTTAATTAAGGTTATGATTTAATTAGGGTTCAAAGTTTTAAGGTTAGAGTTCAATTAGGGTTAGGGTTCAATAAATAGTCAATTCAAATTAGGGTTAGGGTTAGGGTTAGGAATCCATTAAGGATAAGGTTATAATTACATTAGGGTTAGGTTCAATTTGGGTTATGGTTTAATAAGGATTAGAGTTTAATTAGGCTAAAATTTTGAGTTTAATTAGGGATACTATTCACTTGGGCTAGGGTTAGGGTTAGGACTAGGGATCAAATAGGGTTAGGGTAAGGGTAAGGATTAAAGTTCAATTAGGGGTGTGAATTAATTTAAGTTCAATTAGGGTTACTATTATGGTTATGATCAAGGTTCAATTAAGGTTATAATTTATTTAGGGTTTAAAGTTAATGTTATAGTTCAAGTAGGGTTAGGGTTAAATCAAGGTTCAATTTGGATTAGGGTTAAATAAGTTAGAGCTAAGGTTAAATTACAATGAGTGTTATGATTTGTATATCCTCGTAGATCAACAAGTAATGCAATTATAATCACACATGATATGGTACAATGAGGAATAATTTGTTCAAGGATAAATTTTCATAAGTTACATATCAAATAAATAAGTTGGACATTTGGTAATACTTTAAGCCCAAGAGATTATTCATTTCATGCATTACAAAAGGGTTAGAAGTTGAGGTCAACCCCATGATTATCTTCTAGGACTTGACATCTAATTACCTGAAAGATTAAGACTGAATGATATTATAGAGGAATTTATATTTATAGCTTAGTGTTTTGAGTATATTGGGATCTTTTAGAAAGATTTATTTCTATTTATTTTCTTCTCAAATAAGTTGTTACCAATTCTCATCTAAATTTTAAAAAATCTATTATTTTTATGTTGCATGTTTTATTTTTTATAAATAAATATTTATTTAATATATTTCTATAAAATAAAATTAAAAAAATAAATTTTTATTGTGTTTTTATATTTAAAATAAACAAATAATTTTATAAAGCTACACGTAAAAAAGTTACCAATACTTTTACAATATTATTTCTTTATAAATAAATAATTTTATAATATCAAATAACTTTGGTATTATAATTTAAGGAGATTTTTTATATAATTATCTTTTGTGTAAAAATGGGTGCACCTTTCATAAATATTAGATTAGTTAATTAAATAAAAATATTTATTATTGTAATAAAAAGGTTAAGTAATATGAAAATAAATTAGATGTACAAGTATTTAGCTCTAAATTTGATGATGTTATTATACAAATATTAGGAATGAATTTCTTCATATGTTATAATTTAAAAATTTAATGACTATCACTATTATGAGTTTGATTATGTACTATTTTGGTTCATTTCTAATGTCATCTAAGTGATTCATTTCTAATATCATCTAAGTGATCTCTATGCATGTGGACTTGAACTTGAAGTGTGGATCTACATTTGTAACTCACACACTTGATCTTACTAAATTATATTGTTTGAAACTTGTTTGTCTCTATGTATGTGCTCTAAATTTGATAGGGAACATGTGTTGTTTATAAAACACCTTTAAAAAATTTATTGGATTGTGATGGTCATGTTCTCCTTAGTCAAACCCCTAAATGTATTAATTCAACAATGATGAACCAAGGTGGAAAAAAATAGTTTGCGAGAATATAATATACTATTAGAATAATGATGTAATGTTGATGCAACAAGATTATTTTTATGCTTTAATTCTCATTGCCAAGTACGTTACAATTTAAAGAGATTTGTTTTAATGAAGATGTTATTATACAAATATTAGGAATGTATTTCTTCATACATTATAATTAAAAAATTTAATGATTATCATGAATGTATTTTGGAGAACATAATTTATATTAAGATTATTCTTTTATTTTGTAAAGTTATTTTGACCCTATAATTATATAATCTAGATATTTTATATATATTTTCTTATATTTTAGATTGAAAAAGTAAAAAATAATTTAAATTAATTAAATTTATAATACATAAATGTTAATAAATTTATTGTTTAGATTTTAATATTAATATCATATAAATATTAAATATATATATGATTTCATTAAGGTTAGCTTCCTTAAATACTCCACCCTAGAATGCAAGTTGATAATTCATACTTTAGTTGGTTCACAATGGTTAAATGAAAAATGCAACATGGATTTGAATTTTGAAATTTACATTTAAAATTTTGGATTTCATATTTACAAATGTTAAGTTGATTCAAATATTTGTTATTATTGATATCTATATTTTTTATTTTATTTTATTATGTATTTATTTTACTTGTGTATGTAACTTTTAATTTTACTTTTGAAAAAGTCACTATGCAATATTTTGGTAATTTTTTTTTTTTTTTAAATATAGATTTATTTATTACTTATTTTAGAAATATTATATTATTAATATTTGGCATGTAAATCGGGGTTGGGGCCCTAACTCGGTTGGATAAATCTTTCCTGTAGCAGGAGGTTGGTCACGAGGTCTAGTCTCCCCCACCCCCGTGGTATCAAAGGGCGTGTTGCGTCAGCGTCGCCGGTCACATTAAAAATTTTACCAGCGCACTGTAGTTTATAGGGGGTCATGCTACCCGATTCCTGCAGTCTAAAAAAAAAAAATTTGGCACGTAAATCATTGTGAAATTTAAGATAAAATGTCAAAAAAATTGTTAACAAATTGAAATTAATTAAATTAACAAATTTGATATATAAATAATAATAAAATATACTTATATAATAAATTGAATAATATATATTTAATATCTATATCATATAGTATCTGATAAATACTAAAATCTAAACAATAATTTTTTTTTATTGGTAAAGGTAGGTTGAACCTGCATGCTATTTTATTAATTCTTCAAATGAATACATGGTGTTCCTTCATCCCTTAAAACAATAACAACTACCCCTACAAATATATTGTTACATCTTAAAACTCTAATTTTCCTTGCTACATCTGCCATTTATACATCCTCCCTCTAAAAACCACCTAATTCTACTTTAACCCCCACCACTACAAAACACTTTCCTTTCGTTTCAATCTAAGCTCAAACAAAAGTCAATACTGCAACCCACGCCATACTCAAACAAAGTCCACATCTAACCCATTGAAGGCTACCTCATTCCACCCCTCTCACACACCAAAAGCCATACATTTGTATAACAATCACTTGTTTTACTTGTGCACATACCTACCCTTAAATCTACATGTCTGAAGGAGCAAAGCATCCATATTCTAACCAAATTACCCCTTCATTCACTGCACACAGTCGCCAACCATGCCATTCTAGCTTTGTGTCGTCCTTTTCTAACTTGTAGTTGCCCCGTAATTTTATTTCACACAACCAATTTCATCCACCAAGCCTAACTCATGTAGATCCACAACTTACACTCTTCCTTTTGTTGTAGCATTCCTCATGGCCCAATTTTCCATTGTGTCTACCACTACATTGCCACCCCTATAGGTGTGTGTAATTTTGAAGTATTCAAATGCTTCTATATTTTTCTTGATAACCTGTATATATTTATTTATCCTCCACATCTAGGAGCTGCCATTTGAAATAGCATTTACTATAATTTGTGAATCACCTTCCAAGTGTAATGTCTGAACTAAAAACATACTTGCTAAATTAATTGCTAGTATGTTACCTTGCGCCTCAGCCTCATTATTAGTTCCATCCTATAGTTTATGAGCTTCCACCACAAGTATATTTCCTAATTCATCTTTTAAAACACACCCTACACCTAACGAACCAGGGTTCCCTTTTGCGACGCCATCAAAGTTTTCCTTTAACCACCCCATTTCTATCCTCTTCTAATCTACATCCCTCTTAGATGCTCTTGATGTAGCTCTTCCATAAGACCCAATTGTGGGTGGGAGTTTAAGCATGGGATAATTCCGTTGAAAAATGATATCTACTTGAAAAAATGATACTTACATAAGTTTTACTTACCCACTACTACATTGACTATTTCTAATATTTCCAACTCTATCTTAGCTAGCATGGATTCAAGACATAATTCTTTGCCTTGAAAAATCCTTCTATTTTGTTCTTTCCATAGCTCCCATATCAACAAAGAGGGACTTACTTGCCATATACTTGAGAAGGTGGATTTATTTATATTCAGTCTCCAACCTTGAAACATTTCTTTTAATGTTTGTGGACAAGGAATTTGCCAATTCAATTTCTTTAACAAGTGCAACCAACAACTGTTTGCAAACTCACACTATAATAGTACATGATCAAGCGTTTCCTCACTTTTCTTACACAACACACACTGATTAGGACCTTGAATGCCTGTCTTCTTGAGCCTCTCCCCTATTAACATCCTCCCACGCAGAGCCAACCAAGAAAAGAAGTTAGATTTAGGTAAACCGACATTTTTGTTCTAGGACAACATAATTTAATTGTCCATCCTACCTCAACTCATGATTCCTCCAATATCTTGTAGCCAATCTTAACATTATATTTACCATTCTTGGAGACATGCCACACTAGTTCATCCCTTCCTCTTGCTAATAATGCTTTGCGACCTTGCAAAATACCTAAAAAATATTCTTTGTTGTTCCTCTATCAAATTTAGATTCCCAATAGTTTTCCAAACCCAATCTTCAATCATGTTGACCACTTGCTTAATTAAATAATCTTTAAGTCGAGTCCTCCACTTTTCTTCCATCACTCTCTATATTTATGCTAATCTTGCATCTTCTTTTAAAATGGGATGCCCTTCCCATGAGTCCTCCCAAAATTTTTCCTTTTCACCTAAACCCACTTGCCAAGTTATGTGATATGAGATGACCTTTCAGCATGCCACCATAAAATTCCAAATTGCTAACCCTTTTTGAGGGTTTTGGATTGTGAGAATCTTTTCCTTCTACGTGTTATCTAGATACTTTTTTTGAAGAATCCTCACCCACTTTTTCTCAAGTTTTCTAACCATCCTCCAAATTAATTTTGTACCCATTACTTCATTCATTAAATTTCAATTACGAAGCCCTGCCCCTCCAACAATTTTTGGTTTACACACTTTGTCCCATGCTAGCAATGGGATTTTCTCCTGTGCACTACTCCCATTTCAAAAGAATTTCCTCATTTTCTACTCTATTACTGCTATAATATTTTTTGGAAATTTTAAACAAATCATTAAATATGCCGGTATGGCTGAAATGGTTGATTTAAGCATAAGAATTCTCCCTACAGACAATAACCATCTTCCCTTCCACCCTTCCATTTTATCTGGGTAGTTGTCCACCAAATGGTTCCATAAATTAGACCTGGATGCACCTTCAAAGAGAGGGGTTCCTAGAAATCTTCTAGGCAACTTAGCAACTTTTATATCAAGGATTTTAGCAACTTCCCTTTGCTTCTTTGACCTCATACTAAAGATTTTTTTATTTGTGCCAATTATTTTTTTGTCTTGATGCTAAACAATACTTTTCTAGTGAGGCTTTTATAACCTAGGCTTCCCTTAATGTAGATTCTCCCATGAGAATCATATCATCAACAAATTGTTGATGTGATATCACCTCCAACCCTTGTGCTATACACACTCCCTTCCATTTTCCTTTAATTCTTGCCTTACTAATGTACCTACCTAGAAATTCTACCATTATGATAAAAAGAAATAAAGACAAAGGATCTCCTTGTTGAAGGCCTCTCCTAGATGAAAAGAAACCTTGCGGGCTGCCATTTACTAAAACTGAGTACTTGGGAGTCTCAATGCAACTCTTCACCCATGAAACCCAAGGGGAGCAAAAACCAAATTTTCTTAAAACCTTTAACAAGAAAGACCTATCAAATTGGTCTTAAGCCTTTCTAATTATATCTAGCTTCAACAATATGTTGTTTTTTTTGGCCTTCCTTACTGAATGAAATGCTTCATGAGCAATAATAATTACCTTCCACAATAGATTGGTGCGGAACAAAACCACTTTTCTCTTCTAAGCTAACAACATTTATAATCCATTTTAGCCTATTTTCCATTACTTTGGATACCACCTTATAAACTGTATTGCATAATGAAATTGGCCGAAAATCATCAAGGATCTTAAAATCCTTCTTCTTTGGAATAAGTGCAATAAGAGTGTTATTTAGGTCCCTCAACATATAGGAATGCAAACGCGATTCCTTGTAATGTTTCATACATAATTAACACACAAAAATAAATATAACATTATGAATAATAAAAATTAAAGACATAGTCAGTTAGCTATTTTCCATCATAGCATCTCATGTCAAAATAATATTTAATATTCATTTCCAAATGTCAATTTTACAAGTTACAAGGTTTGACTTAGGCCATCTTGTCACTTAGTCAACTCAATTTACAACATGCCATACATAGTACAATAATCAAGAATTAAGGAATTCCATGTGATCCTCTTCAACTCTTGTCACATCCGATGGATGAAAATATGGTTCATGTGATTTTCCATCCAACCACAAAGCTATGCTTCACTGGTATTCTTCCTAACTCGAAGAACGCCCAACCTTGCATGGAATACTTAGCAAGAGATACAATGTGCAAGGTGGAATATGGTGTGTACCAAACATCTACATGCATTTCTATCTATGTTTAGAACATGTAAGATCTATGCAAGGAAATAGCAGAGAGATTACATCTTAAAAGTTAAACCATTCAACATAATGGACTACAAACACTTGGCCAAGCATATGTTGTATACAACTAGAAATATAGATTTTGGAAAAAGAAAAACTTATCTCTTTGTTAGCTCATTTTTGGCACTTGTCCCAAAAGATAACCTCCCATAACATAAGATAACATGCATATTATCCATGTTTTCACATTTGCAAACAATAAATCTGGTTTCAATAGTTTTTCCACATCAATCTTTCCTTAATCAAACTATCTACATCATATTCTACATCTGATTCATTTGACTATCTCTACTTGGCATGCATATGCAAGAACTTAACCAGATTTGATGTTTAAGCAATCGAGTTTTAAACATAATACACATTCATAACAACATTATGTTGAAATTTTTCACAGTACATGCATTGATCTTCTACAAATTTCCATTATTTCCTTTTATCCATCTTACTTGGAATGAAATATATATTTCAGATAAGAAAATAGTATAATTTTTCAAGAAGGTATATCACATGTATGTGTAATGCATAAATGTAAAATTTATGCATGTACACATATATGGCCTTCTATTAAAAAATTGTATGTGTATACATTCTTTTTAAATAAAAGAAAGATTCATTCAACATACAGATTTCCTAAGTTCCGGTAGATGTCATTTTTCATCTAATGCATAATCAAATTTAACCGAAAACATAGGAATATAATCATTAAACAATAATATTTTTCTAGAGTCAAATCGGTGTTTCAATCAGTATGCCAAAAGGTCGTTTGCATAATAATCAACTTGTAATTAATAACATAACAATCTGCATTAAACCAAATCCATACATACTAGATTGAATTCAACTTTCTTTCATACATGACCATTCATTGTATAGGAAAATACAGTCATTTTTAATTCATTTTGTTCTTTTCCTTTAACAAGACACTCAAAAATTAACTTCCAGGTTTTCATTTTTTTCTCAAGAAGAAAGATACACCCAATAGTTATAAACAATAGATATGGGTCGACATCATTTTTTTTTTTTAAATGTTGGAATAAACAAAATCATCCTACATCAAGAAATGACATGGTCCATGCTCTATTTGAAACAAACATTTCAACATGATAACTCATTCAAAATAAATGGTATTGATCGACCCTTTTCTAACTTTCAAGGCAATGACATTTACTATTGCCTCAATTTAGACATCTTTGAAAAAAATACTTCATTTCTAAATGATATATGGTATATCGTTCTGGTAGTTCTTTCATACAAACCCCATTATTGGGTTAAGAATGAATAGCCTGTTACTGTTTAAATGATAGCTTGCTGTCATTTAGCGTATCGATCCATATAATACACTTGATATCATTTAATTGTCACAGTGGTTGTCATCCAGATAGTGAGGCACCATGAGACTATGATGTGGAAACAATGATAGATATACGCATGAAACTATTTTGGTTCATACCGAATGCCTACCTATATATGCAAGTATACATACATATATATATATATCCAGATATATCTATATATATGTATATATACACATATATATGTATATATACATATATATGTATAAATACAACGTTCCATTTCTTTTAATTATACATTTTGAGTGGAACAATGGAACTTCGATTAACATCAGTGTATCATCAATTTCCCTTTGGAAATCAAAACTCAATAAAAGTATGATGAGAGTCATTCATAGATTCAACACTAAATGTTACAGTAAAAAAAATGCATACATAAATAGAACAATCATATCATTCTTAAAGGTTATTTTACCTGGACAAAGCTTTGAATGAATACATGTATCGGGTGTGGTTTGGGCACCACCTGAATAATATGATGCTACCAGGTGATGTTGATTTGACATCGCTTAGCCATTTTATGTCTTTCAATAGGATAACAAGGGTTCAAACACCAACCCACTTTGCATGCATTGGCATGCAGGGTTTGATACACCCAACCTTTGTTGTTTTAGACATAGCAAAATAATGGAACTATAGCTAGTTGTAGTAGTGAGGGCCATGGAAAGGGGGGCAGGTTCATTACTAATCCCTCCCTTAATTCAATGAAACGGGTCAACGCCATTATGGCAAGCCCACAAATATGTAAATTACAAAGATTCAAATACAAGGATATTACAAAGAACTAGCTTTTCTTCAAATCAAATATGATAATAACATAACCAAAGGATTCAATGGTATAGAAAAAGCATTATATCACAATGGAAACATACTATAAAAGTCAAACTTACCTCTGTTCAAGCACCAATTTAGCTAAGGTGAAAGGTGATGAATCCTTTGAACTAAGGAAACAACCTTTTCCTTCTTGGCTATTCCCCATAATTGATCTCTTTTCTGCTTTTTTGACCAATATTTTTCCCCCCCTCTCCCTCTGTATCATTCCTTGCTTTTTGCATGATTTACACCCCTGAGTTTCTCCCAAATTGGCAAGCCTCCTTATGGTAGCCGCCCCCTACCTCTTACACTTAGATTATCTTCCTAATTTTGGGGTTCATGGATGACCTCTATCCATTAATATTTTTAGTTTCAAATTCAAATTTGGGATTTTGATGAATATCTACTTGAGGTTATGAAAATTTTCAATAACATCTCTTTCTTTCATACATATTCACACACACACACACACATAGTTTTCAATTCAATTCATCCTCTTAATGTAAAGTTTATTGTATATATGCATCTATACAATCAAGAACACTCCATTTATTAGTGTCTTCTTTTCTTTTCAAATGCTATATCATCAAATAACCAAGATAGACAAATAATCTAACAAATAGTTTTTCCACAAACTTACTTGTTCATTCATTAGTCCATTTCACATAAAGAGTGATTTCAACCACATTGGAATTTTCAATGCAAAAGTCACGTTTTTTAGTGGTGTGTGCACATCCCAAATTCTAATCTTGCTTACCGCTCTTCATCCGACTAAATACTCCTACCTCAACCATGTTCTTGGTCTTCAATCTGTTCTTGCATTTCACACACTTGCACTTGCAGAGTTTCGTCAGTAACTAATAACCAATGCTTGTAACGAAACAATTCCATTTCATATCAAAACATTCATCTTTCGTATTGCATCATATAAATATACATACATTTCAAATGACATTGAAATCTCAAATTTATCACAAATCAAAATGATAAATTTTATTTACCATAAATATTTAAATAACTTATCATTTATTAAATGCAAGCAAAATTTTGAGACGTGACATTCCTCCATCACTTCCCATAAATATTCCTTAATAATTTCCTAGAATATTTGACAGAAGCTCATTGGGAAACCATCTGGGCTCACAACTTTGTCTCGACCTAGCTGAAAAACTGCTAACTGAACTTCCACCATTGACACAATCTTATTTAACATATGATTCTGCTGATCATTAATCACTTTTGGGATACACGTATTAATTCCTCAACTAAATCTACTCTAGAAACACCATTTGTGTTGAAAAGATCATAAAAAATTTGTCGCTTCTTTATTTATTGCCTTTGATTTTGTGAGAAGTTTTCCCTCTCTATTTTTAATCTTAGGAATTTTATTTCTACTCCTAACTTTCACCGAATTATGAAAAAGCTTTGTATTGTGGTCTCCTTCCCTTAACAAAAAATCTCAAGAATTTTGACTCCAATAAATCTCTTCTCTTGCTAAATTCTTTGTATACTTACTGTAGAGAAGGGGAATTCACTGCTCCTAAATCTCTAAGACACCAAAGAGTCTATAGGGAGTGAACTTCACTAAACTACCTCAAGAGTACCTTGACTTTAGATGGAAAGAACAAGCTGAGAAGGAAGGGAAAAACAAACTTTGTTTTCCTTATGCTTCATGACAGAGGTTTACTAAACGTAGGTGAGTGGACCATAAAGGTCTCAGATTACAGACTGATCGACTCTCTGCTAGAGGATGGCAGTGCATGGTTTAGAATTCAGTGTGCCACACTAGAGTCTTAGAGATGTGCTAGCGTCCTATACGAACAAAGGGTCAAGTTGTAGACTGAAACACAGAGTCTACTAACAACTCAAGATTTCTAGTTTTATAGTTTAACAAAAGTATATGTAAATGTAGAATACAACAAGAAGAATACTATAACTAGTAAATATAAACTAATCTAACAACAAAAAGATGGGGAAGAAAGAAGAAGAATTCCAACTTACTAGAGGTCCAGTTCTCCAACTAGCTCTTCATGATTGAATTGCACCTACACACAGAGTAATAGAAAAATGTTGTGATTGTGTTTTGAATTCTACCTTAGTTAGACTCCCATTTTGGTGTTTCTACCTCCATGGACAACCAATATACCATGATATGTAGAAAAGTGATAAAATAAAAGAGAGAATATACATAATATAGTAGAGTGCAAGGACAATATATATCCTACTCTACAAGTAAGATAATGCAAATAAGAAAATAAACACAATATCACCTCCCTTTCTACGAGTTTGTGAGGTTGAGAGAGGAAGGAGAAGAACAAGATCACCATGCCAATGGAGTCGAGCTTTGAAAACTTGAAATAAAATGGCACTAGAGCAACAGAGTGAAGTATGAAGTATTAGAGAGTGAGAATGAGTTGATGGAATGAAGAGAGAGCTTGGGAGAGTCTAAGAATGAGGTTCAAAAGGCCAATTTGGAGGAAAAAGGTCATTCTCGATGGTCAAGATTCGAAGAGGGATGTTACATTCACAGTTGAGAGAGAATCATAATGCCTCTAACATTCCTTGACTTGGGAATTCTATCAAGATAAAAGCATGGCATGCAAAAGTCTATGCGACTTGCGGGTGTCCCTAACAAAAATTACTTTACCAACACAGAATGACGAGGACACGTGGAAAATGTAAGGAAAATGTGGCAGGATTTTGCATTATCAAATTTGTATTGCTAAAATGAGGGTAAGTTAATGGGAATTTTCACAGGGTGCAAATTTATGCCATTATGTTTTTCTCCCACTTTAGTGAGCATATGTGTCGATGCATATGTGAGCTAAAGTAGAAAGAGGTTGAAGAGAATATATCAAAATTGTAGGGGATGTAGTCCTTCGATTTGACATACCTTGACATGAAAGAGGGAGCTCCACCAAGATGCCAAGATGATGTGGGTCTTCAATCTTGTAAAGCTAGCTACGATCTCACCACAAACATGTTAGGTGAAAATGAGAATCATAATAGACATAATTTCATAAGACAAAAATAAGACACCATTTGACACAAGTTGACATAATAAGACACAGTCTGATCAGATGATAAGCCTATGGCTGTTGCAGACTACGCTGCAGGATAGTCACATAAAAGATAGGTCTAGTTAGGTTGCCCCCAAGCTAGACACCAAAATATAAGATGTTTGACACCAAGACACATGACATCAAATATCATATATGAGACACCAAATGTAAGAAACCAAAGAATTATTTTGAGAAGAAGGCTTTCAAAAAGGGGTTCTTTTGGTAGGGAAACCTTCATGACATCAAGACACCAAGGGGCCCTTTTGAAGGAACACGCCTTTTGAAAGACACAAGATTGTTCACAAGTGATTCTGTCATCGAGGAATCCATTAGAAAGAGTGCTCCTTTCTAAAAGGAAACTTTTAAGACTCTTTCATTTTGGAAAGAATGCTCCTTTTTTGAAAGGAAAATTTTTAGAATCTTCTACCAAGGGATCCTTTTCAAAGAAGATTTTGTCAAGGAGTCCTTTTTAAGATAATACACTCCTTTTAAAAAATGAGAGTTTTCAACCAGGGATTCTTTTGTTAATTAATTCATTGTAAAGAAATTGACACCAAGGAATCCTTTTGAAAGAATTCTCCTTGTTGAAAATTAAACAAGCATGATAGCCCCCCTTAGGATGATGTGTGCTACACAGAGGAGTACATGGCATCCTAAGGAGAAATGAAAGACAAGATATGTTGTGGCACACAACACATAGTGAGATGTATTTGTAGTATGTTGTCACACATGCAAGGGACAACACACATTGAAACCACAACATCATGAAGTAGATAAGTAGAGACAAAGAAATCAAGAGATAAGGGGATCTGAGAATTTGGGGTCAAAACTGTCCATAAATATAGATAGATAGATATAATATAATATATATGAACTATAATCAATCCCCAAATTTCTCAAGACGTGAAGGACACATGAAGACAAAGGAAAATAAAATTGGGTCCATAGAAGAAGGCCTAAATGCCCCCAACACTTTGCATTGTCCCTAATATCGAAAAGTAAGATTGCAACACATAGAAGAATGATGACACAAATAGAAGAAGTGTGACAAATTTTTGCACTTGTATCCAAGTACCTAAAAGGGTAGCAAGGGTCATTTAGGCAGGATCACAAACATCAAAATAAAAGCATTTGGGAACACAAACAAACAAAAAAATCTAATCTAAAAATGTAGAAGAGGCACCACCCTAGTCCTCATCGACCAACAGGTCACGTCCTGCTCCCAATCTAGATTATTATAAGGGGAGGGAGGACAAGCTTGTAGGGGAGGGATAGCAAGGGCAATGCCCTTTGAATCTCCTACAACAAGAGCCAAGGAAGAAGGCCCCTTGGGGTTTTCTTCATCGAGCTCTTGTGAAGCAAAGGTCATTGATTTCACAAAAATCAAGGACAAAGCCAGGATATCATCCACTGAGTTGAACCTGCACTTCTCAAGAGTGCCCTGTGTCAACTTAGTAGGGTAAAAATAAGGTGCTTGAGAGTCGTTGCTGACCTCAACAAAAGGGGCAGTGACAAACTTTGGGGATGTAGGGGTTGCCTCTGTCACAAGGACAATGCAAGCCAAAACAAAACTAGACTCCAAAGAAGACAAACCCTTCTTACAACCATCACTCGTGGTGAGGTCATCCTCCAACTTACACTTTAGCAAAGAATGTGAGATCCCCACATAAGAAGAAAAAGCATAGGAGGCATAAGACAAAGCCACAGAGGACACCAATATTTTATTAGGCATGTCCACAAGCTGTGAAAAAGGAGGAATGTCTAGAAGGGACATGAGAAGTGGAGACTCCACAGAGGGAGCATCGATGAAGACCTGCACCCTTTTGGGGTGAGGTACATCAAGCCCTGAAGGGGGAGTCAAAATCAAGAAAAAAGCAATGGGAATTAAAGTAGGAACAACATAAGTAGATGAAGCAATAGAAGAGATAGGAACAAAGATAATAGGATCCTTCTCAATCTTCTACGAGGCAACGTGCTCTGAAACTAGAGCCTTTCACTGACTCTTGCACTCACACACAAGATGGTTACATCGACCATGAGTATTAGAGGATGCAACTTGAGAAGAGGCTAGAGGTTGCTACTCCACTATGGGAGCATCCTTCACAACCATTGCTGGCAAAAGGGTAGTCTCCTAAGTAGGAGTAGGAGGAGGAGGCATATGAGCAGAAGTGATAATAGGAGGATAAATAGAGACAAGAACCTCAATAGTGGGACTCTTCATATTCACTACCCGAGGAGTAGGTGGAGGAATAGTCAGAGGATGTGAAGGCCAAGATGTAGGAACAACCCCACAGGAATGCTTCCCCTTTCTATATATGGTGGGTCATGGAATCACGGGAAAAACATACAACTGAAAACCCAAACGCTTCACCTTTTTCCATGTGGGAACCATTCCACTTCCCATGTGAGGCATGGGAGCAAGAATCAAGGATGCCACCATGGGTTGGGAAGAAGAAGCAGGTGGATCATAATATGTAGAAGGGGAAGGCTCTAGACCGAGAGCAAGCTTTCCCTTCCCTTTTGATGAGACTAAAGGGGGAGCTTGCTATTATGCAATCATAGAATCCTTCATAGAAACTATAGAGACACAAGAAAACTAGATTTCAACGCTGATCCACCAGTCTTATATTTAACATAAGCCCAATAAAAAAATCTCCCCTTGGAGGGAGGGGTCTAATTGGGGTTGGCTAAAAGTGATCCAAAGAAAATCCCCCATGTGACACAAGCGGTTTATAGCCAATATCATGAGCAACATGCAATATGCCCTTGTGGGGGAACTTCAAACACTTGTGGAATACATAAGAAACCCCATTCATAGAGGCTAGCCATGGAATGCCTAGCCTAACTCTGAATAGGTTAGACTCTAGAATCACAACAAATGACACATCTACAACCTTAGGTCCCACTAGGACCGACAAAGAAATAGTGCCCATAGGGGTGATAGAAAGCCCATCATGAGTATGGAGAGTGGCATGTGACTCATCATACTTCTCCTTATAAAGAGTGTTAATGAGAAAGGCTTCCTTTGTTATCATGTTCACTCAACTCATCAAATCAACCATAACACCAATCACGATGCTACATTTAATCCAAGCGGGAACATACAATGAAGAAGGCTCCTTGTTTAGTGGCAAATCATGTGAGGTAAAAGTAATGTCAGGAATAACACTCACATTCTCAATAGGAGGTATACACGTGAACAAGACCATGTTCACGTACTTAGATGGGACCAACTCAAAAGACATAGAGGACTATGTGACCAAATTAGTAGAATGAGAAGGAAACGGATTTGTGTAAATTTGTAGTTCGTTGTTAGGCTTGGCTACATATTTATTAGAGCTTTGCTTCTTCCCATTGAGACAGATAGTCCCATTGTCGATGTGATCCTGAATTTCATGATGCAAGCATACACATTGCTCAGTATCATGTCTGTGCACTCAATGGAATTCACAAAATTGTTGTGCATTATACCACTCAAGATATGATTTAGAAAGAGATCAGATTTCTAGAAATGTTAAAATTTTATCTTTTAATAACTTTTCCAGAACTCTCGGATAGGATTCAGATAGTTTTGTAAAATTTCTATTGCATCCTATACCGTTTCCTTGAGGAGAAGAGACCATGTTTGCAATGATATTATTCCTTCTTCCATCGCCAAAAACTGAAATTACTAACCGACCATACATACAAGAGTGTAGGGATGAACCCTCAAATTGAGAAAATGTCTATTGGTACTTGCACAGTGTTGTACACAGATGCACAAAGGAAGTATACTTCATTAGGGAAAAATTTTGATGCCATGATTTTTGTAAGTTCTTGATGAAGACCTTCTGGACATCAGAATCAAGTAGAGGATAAGAGATCTAAGAAATAATGCTTGATAATGAGTGATGAAGTCAGTAACCTTTTCATGGTCCCCCTACTTGCATCAAATGAGATCAAAGAAGGCCATATTCGATCCAATGTTAGCTTGGAACTGTCTAAGGAATTGATTCACAAAATGATCAAATAAGAAGATAGAATTTTCTAACAAGGAACAATACCAATCAAGAGCAGCCTCCTTAAGGGATTGCTGAAATAACTTTGTCATCAAAGCATCAGGGTGGAAGAAGTTAGTGCACATGGAATTAAATGTTGACATGTGTGTCTAAGGATCTCCATGACCATTGTACTTTTTAAACTTTGTAATCTCCATCCCCTAAAGGATAGGAGTGTTTAGAATGGTAATAGACAAAGGATTGTGACAACAGAAAGGTTGAAACATAAGCTGAGAGGAAGATATGGATAGGTTCACCAACTAGTTCTGCATTTGTCCCATATTTTGCAATAAATCATTCAAGATAGGATCACTGGATGAAACAAAACTAGTGGAACCACCACCAGAACCACCAACACCCGTATAGGTAGAGACCTCGCCACCAAGACTAGTATAAGTTCTAACATTGCCACTAGTAGTGGGAGAATTAAGAGTGATAGAAATGAAACCTAAAGGTACCTTATTTACTTTAAAAGTGGGGGTTTGATTAGACCCAAAGGTGGTGTTAACAAAAGGACCAGTCTCAACCATACGTATTGACACTCTAGACATCAAGACTTCTAGCTATCTCTCAACAGTATTAGAGCCAAGATCTCAAGCGGTTCCCAAGTTAGAATTGTATGCTGGGACATGAGTATTCACAATATTTTTAAGACATCAGAGAAGTTCTATACCTCTCTGGGCCTTGTCTAACATATCTCTTAATCTGTTAACAACAATAGTTGCTTGAGAAAGGATTTTATCTTTTTCCAAATACTTCTCAAATGCCTCAAGCCTTTGATCCAGGGAAATAAGCTACTATAGAGGGATCTCAAGGGCATCATCTTCTTCACCATAAGAGTAAGAAAAAGAATCAAAAGGTGTAGAAATATGACCGACAACTTCCCCAAACGGTCTAAAGAATCTTGTAGACATTCTTGAAACTATTTCCTCAAAAGATGGACTTGTCTGACCATAGGTGAGATTGCTAGCTTCCATCCTTATATGTTGAAGACTCCTTCTAACAATGTGTCTAGAGGTCATAGATTGGGTTGTAAAGCTCATAAAGCTTCACGACACATGAATCTGTAATGCACCCGAGACCCGATAAAAGACACACAAAAATGAAAAGGATGTTCACGTCGGGTTCACCAAAATGTAGAGAAGGGGGATCATTGCTCCTAAGTCTCTAAGGCACCAAAGAGTCTATGGGGAGAGAACTTCCCTAAACTACCTCAAGAATACCTCGACTTTAGATGAAAAGAACAAGATGAAAAGGAAGAGAAAAAAAAACTCTGCTTTCCTTATGCTTTATGATAGAGGTTTACTGAAAGTGGGTGAGTGAACCACAAAGGTATCAAATTGCAAACCAAGCGAATCTCTACTAGAGAATGAAAACATGTGGTTCAAACTTAAACACACCATGCTGGAGTCTCAGAGATGTGTTGGAATCCTATACGGAAAAAGGGTCAAGTTGCAAACTAAAACACATAGAGTCTACTAACAACTCAAGAGTTTTGGTTTTATAATTTAATAAAAATATATGGGCAGAATACAACAAGAAGAATACTATAATTAATAAATGTAAAATAATCTAACAATGAAAGGACGAGGAAGAAAGAAGAAGAATTCCAACTTACTAGAGGTCCAATTCTCTAGCTAGCTCCTCACAATTAGATCACATCTACACACAGAATAACAGAAAAATGTTGTGGCTATGCTTCAAAGTCTGCCTTAGTCATACCCCCATTTTGGTGTTTCCACCTCCATGTACAACCAATAGACCATAAGATGTAGGAAAGGGATAAAGGAACAAAGAGAATAGACACAAGATGGTAGAGGGAAAGGACAATCTAGATGCTACTCTACAAGTAAGATAATGCAAATAAGATAATAAACACAATATCACCTCCCTTTCTATGAGCTCATGAAGCCGAGAGAGGAAGGAGAAGAACAAGATCACCACACCAATGGAGTAGAGCCTCAACAACCTATAATAACAATGGCATTGGAGCAAGAAGATGGTATAGAAGATTGTAGGACATAATAACCCGACCAAAATAACCCTGGATAGAATAACTCAGTCATAATAACCCAAGGACAAAATAACCCAAGTTCATAATATCCCAAGCCAAAATAACATGTGGTCAAAATAACCAACAAACAAAATATCCCCGTAAGAATATAGAGAAAGGAAAACAAAATTTATAAATTTTTTGTCCATGGGTTATTTTGACCATGGGTTATTCTGTCCATGGGTTATTATGAACTTGGGTTATTTTTTCCTTGGGTTGTTATGACGGGGTTATTGTGTCCAGGGTTATTTTGGCCGGGTTATTATGTTCAGATACTAGTATAGAATGAAGAGAAAGAGCAAGAGTAAAGTGTGAAGTGTTAGAGAATGAGAATGAGTTGACATAATGAGGAGAGAGCTTGAGAGAGTCCAAGAATGAGGTTCAAAAGGCCAATTTGGAGGCAAAAGGTCTTTCTTGGTGGTCAAGATTTGAAGAGGGATGTTATATTCGTAGTTGAAAAATAATCATAATGCCTCTAACATTCCCTAACCTGAGAATTTTATTAGGTCTAAAGTGTGGCACACAGACATTCATGCGGCACACTGGCATCCCTCGACAGAGATTCCCACCGACATAGAATGACGAGGACAAATGGAAAAAGCAAGGAAAATGCGGTGGGATTTTGCATTATCAAACTTGTAAAGCTAAAATGAGGGCAAGTTAATGGGAACTTGCATGGGGTGAAAATTTATGCCATTACACTCACCATTTAGATAATTCTCTTGTTTGAAATTGAAATCATCCATACCATATGACAACACATTTTCATGCAGTTGCTCTAGCTCATCTTCTAATGGTTCTTTTTCCTCAAATATGTCTTTAAAATGTTGTTTATTCCACTCTCACAACTTGCTCTTAATAAATTGCAACTTTATAAAAAAGATAAAGCTTTAGAACCTTCCAAATGAGGGGCATGCTTCCACCATTATGCTATTAATGAGTTCAATCCTTCATCCCTCAACCACATATTCTTGAATTTGAAAGGATTCCTTGCAGGGGCAACATCCTTTAAGATTGTGAGAGAGACTGGATAATGGTCGAAGCCATAAAAAGGAAATATTAATGATTCCACCACATATGACTTATCATCCCACTTGCTTTCCAAGAATAAATGATCCAATTTCTCTAATATGTTTGTAAAACCCTTACACTTGTTCATCCATGTATAATTCTCATTCTTTGTAAAAGAATCCTAGAGACTATTTGTTGTGGAAAACTACTGAAAGTACAATTGTACAATTTTTATATAGTTGCACCCCCTCTTTTCATCACAAGATAGGGTAGCATTGAAATCTCCACCTAACACCACCAAAGCATCTCCTAAAGTTTGCAACACCTCCGATATTTGTTTCCAAACTTCCCTTTTTGACTTTTTCTTGGGGGGCATACATATTAACAATGAAGATAGGATCCTTCAATGAATCAGGTTGCACTTTTAACAATTTCCAATGCCCATTCTTTACCAAATCATCTACCTTTACTCTAAAACGATTCCATAGGAAATCCAACCCACTTGAGGCTCCATTATCTTCCACAAAACTACCCTTCCAGTGCTTCCATTTGCTCATAAGTTTATCTGCACTCTCTTTGTACAATTTAGTTTCTTGTAAGAGAATAATATTAGGTCTCAACTGATCAAAACCCATATTGATCAGTCGTCTCTTGTCAGAGGAATTGCATCCCTTGACATTTGATGAAATTTCTTTCATGGTGACTTGGGAAGGGATATGCCCTTCCCGAATCTTAATTTTCTTTGCCCTTTTTCACTCCCAACCAATTCCAACTTAAACTTATTTGATTTCCTCCTGCATGCTTTCTTCTCATCAATCTTTACAGTACCATCTATTGACATACTTTTCTTTATGGTTCTTTTCTCTAAAATCTCTTCCTCCATATCTTCATCTACACTTTCTTCATCATCTAAGAAACCAACTTATCAATATCTTCTTTCTCCCTACAAACTGGGGTTTCTAGAATACTGTCAACACATGTTGTATATCCATGAAATTCAATGTTTGTTAATGATTTGGCCCTTTTTGGAGGCTATCCTTTTGTAAGATGTCTTCCTCCTGCCCTTTTTCTTTCATTGAATTACTAGCCAGAGCCTTGGTAGTTGTCCCTCTAATTGGAGGGGAGTTCTTGTCACCTAAAATTTCTTCATTCGGTGTGTTCACTAGATCAACTATGGGAGGTAACGGTTGACCTACTTGATTGATTTTTCTCGGGGATTTTTTTGTCAAATATTTAACTAGAGTGGAATTGGAATGTTTACCTCCTTGACCAACCTCCTTCTCCTTTGACAACTCCATTAGCTTGCTAACCAAAACCTCATCCACTAGCGTTTTCCCTTTCTTATCACGGATGCAATCAACACTTGCATGAATTGAATCCTTACAAATGTTGTAGGTGGCTAACATTCTTCTACCACAATCTACTACCACCATCTCCCTTCATTTGATTTGATTTCAATTTCCTTTGGAAGGGGGGGAAAGGTTTCCATTTAATGCATAACCTCACATATAAGCTTTGGTCCTTTTTATCTATTGCCTGATCTAATTTTTCATAATAACTCAATCTGTTACCTATTTCCTTCAAGGTTTCTTGATCCCAATATTCAACAAGAAGATTATATAGACATATCCAAACCAAAACCCCCTCTACAAATTCTTTCAAGGGATTGAAGTTAGGGGCCTAGTATTTTATAAAAAAGCTCATACCCTCCATTAAAAATGGCCCATTATTTAAAATCCACTATTTTCTTCTCTCTGATTCACATTCTACAAAGAAAAAACCATTTACCATTGTTCTGATTTTGATAAAAGGACCACATACGTCATCACACCATTTTCACACTTTGGAGAAATCTGCTTGCTCCCCAGCCCATTTCATAAAAAAAGGCTTTCACTTTGAACTCCTTTACTACATCTGCCCATTCCTTCCCAACTATTTCACACAAAATGAGTCTATTTTCCTTGATTAGAATTTTCACTTGAGGATGCCCAACTGTATTGTTTGAATCTTTTGGCTTCCATGTACTTTTTTAGAAACTTCACACTCCTTTTGCAAAGGACCCACAAATATTTTGTTTTAGCCCCAAGCTAGTGATTGTTGGCCTGCTTTAATGGTTTAATAACTAAGCCTTTAGAGTTGTGACTTGGAGATTGAGCATCTACACTAAGTAGCTATCTCACTCATCATGAAGGTGCATTTCATTTGTTAACCTAGGGACATAAACTTGAAATGGGTTAGCACTGTATGTGCACTAGGACTCTATTGCAATCATCCATAAACTAGGAAAGAAACAATGCCAGAAATAAAATGTTGGAAGGAAATCAACTTAAAAATTGAGCATAAATCAACATCTGCACTAAGCATTAACAATTAGACTAGAAATGAAAGATAGAAATGGAAATCTTAGCAAAGAGACAAGAAACTACTCTCTCTGCCTTGGCTACAGGAACAAATAGTTGCTGAAATTGAAACTAACTACTAAACAAAAAATAAATTTTAAACTAAAGAGGTGGAATTCTCACCAAGTGGGCCCCCTTGGGCGAGTCTCCCTCAAAGTAACTCAAATGCAACAACTCAGAATATCATATTATTTCTTGAAAGCATGAGTACAACATCTCAGCGATATGATTGTATTACTAAAACGAGAAAAATGAGAATACAAACTCAGAATATCCAATCTTATCAAAAGAGGCATCTGACCATTATTTATAGAGAGAAAAACTACTGATCAACCCTAACTACCTAGGTAGTTGACTCCATCAAAATAGGAGGATGCCACTTATTGAAAGCATAGAAAAAGATGAATGAAGTTATGCATACGCCAAATTGGTCAAAGTAGACTTGCTCCAATGGGAATCTAGCACAACACACTCCCTAGATTTTCTCAACAAAAAATATGACCATTAAAAAGGTAGTTACATTCTTTTATTCAAATTAGGAATTTCCCTCCATGAGAGTTTTCCCTCCTTGACCTCTTAATGATCATCCTCTTGACTTCCTTGGTAACCGACCAGCTGGCAAGAGTTTCTCCCACTTGGCAGGCTTCATTGACATTAGCATTTTAGTGTAAACCTACATAATAACATTAGCATGCACAAAAAATTGTATATCTATAACTACCTTAGTAACATTTATTCAACCACTTGTAAATTCAACATAGATAATTCACATAGCATGATAATGTCATTAAAAGTCACAAGGATAAACTTATGCCCAAGTTCTATGGTTTTAACGAAAATATCAACAACCAAGTGTCAAAGTTTATGATAGCAACAAAAAATATATATAATGAACCCTATCAAAATTGAGCCATTAATTGGGCTCATCATTCCCCCCAACCTAACGTTTTGTTCATCCTCCAGCAAAAGGAGCACCATTTTTTTCCTAGTCAATGCCCTGAAAGTCACCAACTGCCAGCTGTCCCACATCGGTCTATAGAGTGTCCAAATTAGGATCCCAATAGAACCCTTGTTTGTTCTTCAATCTGTTACATCTTTCCCTTTCAGTAGCTATGTCATACTGGTAAAACTTGTAATCTGGCATAGGCCATAATAGTGTAGGTGGTTGGAATGTTAATGGAAGCCAAAACTATAGTCTCAACCTTCCAATCTGTATGTATCTGATCAATTCTTTTGCATGCTGCAACATAATTCTATAAAGAGCGGAGTTCAACTTGTTTCAACTCATTTGGAAAACTGTTCCACCTCTGTGCTAAGTACCCCATTATAAATTTTCCTGTAGTTTCAACTACCTTCTCATATTCCTTGTAGGTCTCTTCTCTAACAGGAATAATCCAATTCTTGTAGCTTGGGCGATAAAGAATTCTATGCCATGTCTAGAAAATGTCTGTAAGGTTACTAGATTCAGCCCTGAGAGGCAAGGGAGTATGAAATTCCCTTTCCCTATAAGTTCTATATTGTTGTCCCCAACTAATTTCATTATGAATCCAGGACATAAATGCCCTTAAATGGAGATCTCCAATATATAGTAAGAGATTCCAATCATGATCATTAGACACAACATAATTATGCAAACATAGTTCACACAACAAATTTTTAACATCAGGAGGGGAAAAATTATAAGCCTGGAAAAATTCATGTGGAGTGTCAAGAGAAGGACTCAAACCTGAAATAATCCTTGACAGTTTAAAGGAAAGATTTCACTCCTTCAAATGTAGGGCATACACTCTTGGTGGAGTTCTGCATGCCAAAATTTTGGGTATTAAATCTACCACATTGTCTACCTTTTCCTTCAAGGAAACAATCTTTGCATTCTTTTCTTCAATCTTTGTATTTTTCTTTTTAATCTCACCCTGTAGCTTACATTTTTCCTTTTTCCATTCCTCCTCTTTTATTTGCATCTCACTCCATAGTTTCAGAGCTACATCATTCCATGAAAATGCAAGAGGTTTAAGTGTTCCTACCAAAATATTCCTTTGCACTGATTCTTGCTATTCAAATAACACCAGTTGCAGTGATTCTAGTTGTTCATCCTGCTCTGGCTGTAGGAGTTCCAGACTTTCTTCTTGCTCTTGATTCTCAACCTATTCTGCAATGGCAGCAAGCTCTGCTAATCTAATATTTGCTTGTTCCTCAAAAATATCTTTTTCCTCAACATTCACCTGCCCCATTGGGGCTCTCGTCTCCTCCCTAGATGTTTTTTTTAAGCCTAGGGCTTCTCTTTGGAGGTACACCAGCGGCTGACCCATCTAGTTTTGATTTCGTAAGAGGGTTTTTATCTTTTTCTTCTGCTATAGGAAGAACAATGTTATCATCCTTTCGTTTCCTAGGGCTTGGTGTTTCTTTTTCTGCCGTTTGCTTCTTGGTCTTCCCCTTTCTCATTTCTGCTTCTTTCATCTATGTTTCTTCTCTCCTAAGGGCATCCCTAGTTTGAATTAGGGTTTTGGGAAGAACATTAATATCAGAGTTTGAGGATGAAATTTCCTCATCTGAATATTCTGACTTAGAAGAACCAATTTTCATAGCTTGCTTGGCTACAAGAGGGTTTGAACTAGGGTTTGCACCAAAGGTTGATGCTTCATGAGTGGTTTCAACAACCCTCTCTTCCCTACTAACCCTACGAGGTTGAGACTGACCTCTAGGACGTACATTTTCTAGTCTAATTTGATCAATGTTTACAAATTCCTCCCATGTCATATTAGACACCTCTTGTAGAGATTTCTCTACTGAAAATTTTATTAAACAATGGTAAGAGACAAAATTATCCCTACCTTTTTGCATTTCGGCTGCCATGATGGCAAGAAGGTGATATAACACATTGGGCATGTACTTCATTCTTCTTCCATGCCTCATATGGTCCAAGAGCTTGAAGTGTATAGAATGGAGGCATGATTGGCTACCCTCAGTAGTAATATACTTGACAATGTGGATGGATACTTGTTTCCATGGCTCTGGTAAAGAAGTTCTCTTCGTACCTTGCTTATCCACAACCAATGGAGGGTCATTGGGTTCAATAAATCCAACCCTGGCTGACTTTGCATCTCTGGTAGCAAGGTATGGCTCTCCATCGATAGGTAAACCCATTACCTCCACAATTCAATGCTCAATAGCAATCACCTCTAACCCTTTTACTATTGTCTTCCCCTCAGAGTGTTTTTGCAAATTCTTGTGCAATATCCTCATTGTAGCTATCAAGTTTTAGGAAATAATCCAACCATCCACAGTTCCTGAACTCTTCCAAAGAAGGTGTATCTTGCATTACCACATCATGAACCATGGGTTCGTTCCTAATTAGCTGACCTCCCATTGTTTCAACTGCTAGCAATCAAATGAGCACTTCAGCTAAATTTCCTTTTCTTGCAATCTCTCTCTGAAAACCCCAACTTCTTCTTCCTACAATTATTCTGTAGTGTTTGTGCCAATGTCATGTAGCTCACCAATTTACCTTTTTTGGGTGAAATTTAAGATTATGACTAAGCAATAAAGATTCATAAATGAAGGGTATCATCAAGAAAAATGGTGGTGATTCAGTGACATTTCACACATGCAAGCCGTCATTTCAATTTATCATTCAAATTAGCTTACTTCAAATTTGCTGACATGGATGACACATGGACTTGTGAGTTGACACTCCCCCCCAACCTAAATTACAACATGTTCCCACACAAGTTGGGTGGTGATTATGATTTGACAGGGCGGAGTACAATTTTATGCTATGTGAAATATCCACATTAAATTACAGTAATTAAAGAAATGCACTAAAGGTAATTAAGAGATAACAAATTGTCATGTACGTACCTAAAAACATGAAGTATCTTTGCAAAGAATGTGGAGAAAGTACCAATTATGTTTAAAAAGTATAGTTGAGCAATTAATGTAGTGGTGATGGAATGAAGTGATGGAAGAGAGAGAAGGTGGAGATGGATGGGTAGATGGGTGGATTAATGAAGAAGTAGATTCCCATAAAATTGGACATATTTATTTTGAAGTGATTGCATGTGTACTTGGATCAATCCAAAGGAGGGGCACTAGGTCCGCTTCCTTCGACTATAGGAAGTTCGAAGGTTGGGTGTTGGATAAATTACTGTAGGAATTCTTCCTTGGACACTGGCATATGATACAACCTTAGACGATGACCGTTGAGCAAAAGTTTGAATCTGACAGGGTCAATGGTTGTAAGTTGTACAACACCATTGGGAAATAATTTCGCAACTTCATATGGTCCCAACCATCTAGTTTGCAATTTACCTACACTGTCTTGATACCTAGAGTCATAAAGGAGTGCCCAGTCACCAGGCTGGAACTTCTTTTCCTTTATGTACCTATCATGCCATTTGACCCTTTGATTCTACACTACCTCAGTATGATGCATGGTTGTATTTCTCATCTCATCCAAATCATTCAACTACATAATTTTGTCCTTTTGTGCATCAGATATGTCCATCCCAAGATCTAGTGTAGTCCTAAGAGTCTTATGCTCAAATTCAATGGGCATCATAGCTGTCTTCCCATACAATAATTCAAAAGGAGTGAAACATGTGGTTGTTTTCTAGGTGGTCCTATAGGCCCATTCTACTTCTGACAACCTATTTTCCCAATATTTCCTATGAATAAACAATGTTTTGGTCAAAATTGCCTCAATTTCCCTATTAGTCCCCTCAGATTGGCCATTGGCTTGAGGATGATAGGGGGCAGATTTCTTGTGTCTCACATTATATTCATTAACTAGTGCTGTGACAAGGGTTGATGTAAACTGAGCCCCTTGATTAGTCACTATCTCCCTTGGGACCCCATAACGAGTGAAGATTTCCTCATAAAGAAATTCTGCAACCTTATTATCTTTGGCATGCTTCATAGCTTTAACCTCAACCCACTTGGTCACATAGTTAGTGCAAACCAAGATGTAGGATTTTCCATTTGATGGAGGATCAATCGGGCCTACAAAATCAAGTCCCCATTTATCAAATGGAGTGATGAATACCTGGGGATAAAGAGGCATCTCATTAGATTTAGTTGGTTGGCCCATCCTCTGACATCTATCACATTTCCTGGTATACCTACCTACATCCTTATGAAGTGTGGGCTAGTAATATCTTGTATTAAAAATCTTCATTGTTGTCCTCTTGGCTACAAAATACCCTCCACAGGGTTCATTGCGATATGCATGAAATATATCATGTCTCATCTTCCCTTAAACATCTTCTCATGACATGGTATGGTCTAGTGTAGAATAAACAACCTGCAATCCATGATAAAGGGAAATTTTTCTCAATGAGCACCCTTCTCTCTTTTGGAGAGAAATGAGGATGAACTCGCCCTGTAACCAGGTAGTTAGCTATGTTAGCATACCAAGGCATATGCATATTGATGGAAAAAAAATGTTCATCAGGTAAAGAGTCATCAATGACTTGAGGGTCCTTTGATGTAGTCAATCTAGAAAGAAAGTCTGCTACAACATTTTCCTTTCCTAGTTTATCAACAATAGTGATGTCAAACTCTTGCATAAACAACAACCATCTTGTTAGCCTTAAAATCAAGGGCTTATTAATGAGGTATCATATGGCTGCATGGTCTATATGAATGAAGATTTGATAGCCTGTTATGTAGTGTCTGAATTTGTTAAGGGCATAGATGATTTCCAACATTTCCCTCTTTGTCACTGTGTAATTGAATTTAGCTCCTTGTAGGTTTTTGCTGACAAAATAGATAACATTCTCAATTTCTCCTTCTTTTTGTCCCAAGACAACTCCTATAGCATAGTCTAATGCATCTGTATGAATGTGAAAAGGAAGATCCCAATTAGGGACTTTGAGTATAGGAGCATGGGTTAAAGCTACTTTCAAATCAGAGAATGCTTTGTCATAGTCCTCTATCCACTGGAATTCAACATCTTTAGTTAGAAGATTGTACAGTGGTGCTGCCATTTTGCTGAAATATTTAATGAAACGCCTATAGTACCCAGCATGACCCAAGAAACTTCTAACATATTTTAGCTTTGCAGGAATAGGTAGATTGGTAATCACTTCAATCTTGGTTGGGTCTACTTGAATTCCTTGTTGAGAAATGTAGTGTACAAGGACTACTCCTTCCTGCACCATCATGAAGCATTTCTCACTATTTAGGGATAGATTATGATCTTCACATCTCTGTAAAACCTTAGATTCTCTAGTGCTTCTGCAAAATCAACACCATAAGTAGTAAAATCATCCATATAAATCTCCATGCAATCATGTGAGATATTTGAAAATTTGTAGGTGCATTACACAACCCAAATGAAAGTACTGAGTAGGCATAAGTCCCCCATGGACAAGTAATGGTTGTCTTCTCTTGATCCTCAGGTACAATTTGTATATGATTATAGCCACTGAATCCATCTAGAAAAGAGAAATAGTGCTTGCCTGCAAGGGAATCCAGTACTTGGTGTATGAAAGGAAGGGGAAAATGATCCTTTTTGGTGGCAGAGTTGAGTTACCTGTAGTCAACACAAACTCTCCATTTACCTCCCTTTTTAGGGACAATCACCAATGGGTCTACCCACTAACTGTCTGAGATAGGGTAGATAAATCCCACATCTAATAATTTCTATAGTTCCCCTTTGACAATCTCCCTCAATGCAAGGTTGATTCTCCTTTGTGGCTACCTCACTGGTGTGTAATCATCTTTGAAATATATCCTATGAGTACAGAGTTTGGGGTCCAATCCCTTCATGTCATGGTAGTTCCATGCAAATTGACGTTGATGGGTCTTCAACAGGGTTGTCAGGGACAACTACTGCTCTTGACTCAACTTGCTGTTAATATTTAGATGTTTTCCTTTCGACACTTGCACTTGTGTGGTTAAATCTATCATAGCCACTTCACTAATACTTGGAATTTCTAGTTCGTGTGGCAAAAATGTATAAAGCATATCAGTTGCTGCAAGAAGTTTAGTTGCAGAAAGAGTGGGCAGAAGTGTCTTCACTGGACTTGCAGAACCAGTTTCATGAGTAGATGACTCTTCATGCACCTCACAACAGTTTTGAATTATGTGGGACAACACTTCATCTTCTTCTTGAAGCTGCATGAAAGAAATTCTGCCTAACATCATGAGTTGTGCCACTAAATTGACTTCCTCAGTCTCTTCTCTAACATGTGGCCATATGGTGTTGTCCATATCATGGGATGGTTGAGAAGGAGGGTAGAGAACAAGCTTTTTGGTGCTTTTCCCATCAGAAATAGTCATGTCCCTTGAATAACATCTAATGTAAGCATTTGTTGTGGCCAACCATGTCCTACCTAGAATAATGGGATACCTGCCTAGTGTAGCTTTAGGAGAAAGGATCATAAATTTTGCTGGGTACTCCCAAGAGTCTAGAGTTACCATCAGGTCTTCTACTATACCATCAGGTTTAACAGTGGAACTATCAGCAAGCTAGATGACAATAGGAGTAGGTCTCATTTACAACATTTAGTTGCTACAGAATATCTTTAGTCATCACATTTATTGCTGCTCCCAAGTCAATTAGAGCATTTTTTATTTAGATTCCATTTATAATAACTCCTACCACAGGACTACTTGGGTCAGTGTATTTGGGAATAGTAACTTTCCCAAGCATGATATCTACTAACTGTCCTACCACATGAATTGTAGTGGGATCTTTCTTTTTCCTCCCTGGCTTTTAAAGGCATGCTTCCTTGATTGCTTTTCCATATATGGGGACATCTTTTATGGCTTGAAACAAAGGTATCTTAACACATATCTATTTCAACTGATCCAAAATGTCAAAGGTTGTTTCCTCATTTTCTTCCTTCTATTTAGCAACTTCTAACCTTTGAGGAAATGGTGGATCTTGATTAGTTTGCTGATCTGGTTTAGGATTTTTAGGTACACTTGGCTGAATGGGAACATTCTAATGCTCCTCTTCTTCCACAAGAAGCTCGGTGATGATAGGAGTGGAAGGAGCTGGAAAAGTAGTTCCTGAATGCAGATGGATGTTACTCACACTAACAACATATGCAAAGAATTGATTAGGATCTGTAGAGTATATTGGCTACTGCTGTGGTTTGTTATTTGGGTTAGGTGTGAGTTGAGCTGGTAACTAAGTAGGTCTAGGTGTGCTTGAACTTGAGCTAGTAGGAGGAGGCATTATAGCAGGTTGTTGAGGTTGTGAAGGTGGTTGTATGTAACTAGTTGTCTGGTTTGGCCATTGTTGTCCTCCCCTCCATTGCTATGTTTGTTGCTAGTTTCCTAGAGGTGGCTGCCAAATCCCCTAAAACTGTTGCCAATTCCCCTGAAACTGCTGCCAATTCTCTTGAGGTTGTTTCCACTGAGGTGGAGAGTTTTGGTGATTGGTCCAGGAATTTGGAGGGTTATTCCAAGCTGAGATGGACATCCTCCATAGTTGGATGGATATGGGGGTTGCCATTGGTTACCAAATACATAAGAATTGAAATAAGGCCCAACAAAAGATAATGGATCTAGTGGCATACCTTGTCTTGGGGCCCATGGTCTCCTTTGTGCAATGTAGTAGACTTGCTCATCATCACCTTGGATTGGCTTGAACTCAGGTGGAATCTACGTGTTGTCAATGTTAGGTACCATTTTTCATCTGCAGTCCTTCTTTTGTCTACAATGAGGGAAATATTCTGCCAACATTGCCTCTGCCTCATGTTTCTTCTTTGCTTGAAGTGTATCCAGCTGAGTTGCCAAATTTTTTATGATGTCTTGCTTGAAATTTTCCAACAAGTGAGTAATCTCCATCCTTGAAAATCCATTGGTAGATGATTTACCTATAGAGGATTGGTAGCCTCTTCCTTTCTTTGAAGCTGGCTTGGAATAGTTCTGAAATATCTTCTTAATATCATCTCAAGGAACTTGGGTGATATCTCCTCCTCCCATCAGATCCAAAGCATCAATGCAACTGTCATTGATTCCTCTAAGGAAGAGCAGCTTTTGAGACTCTTCGTTGAGTGTATGATGTGGAGATTTTTGTAGGCAAAAAAGAAACCTTGAAATGTAATCCTCCAAACTCTCATCTTCCTTCTACTGCATCCTAAAGATGTCATCTCCTCTCATGTCACTGCCCCTACAATATTCCTTGTACTTCTCAACGAACTTTGTCTTCATGTCATCCTAAGTATCTATAGTATTCCTACCTAAGCTCATAAACCATCTCAATGCAAATTCTTTCAAGGTGGTAGGAAACAACTTAAGCATATGAGCATCAATGGTATAGTCATAGCTTCTGTAGAGGATATCAAACTCAAACAAGAAAGTGTCAGGGTCTTTTGTGACAAGTCCATAGAACTTAGGAAGGACTGAAGTGGGGATATTTTTGAGGTTATCAACCTCATTCTAATGAGTGATAGGAAATGGAAAAGATGGCTAGTTGGGTCTGTTTCTATTTGCATTAGCCATGCCTATTTGATGGAGTTCCAAAGCAAATAGATTTTCAATCAAATTTTGGTCTTTAGAGGAAGTGTCAGAACTAATCAAATTGTGAAATGCATCAACAAAAGGGTGTGCCTCTTCTTCTTCTTCGTCTCTTTCCAGATTTTGGTGTTCAACTAGATGGAATGGATCAGGGTCATTAGGAAGGAATCTCACATAAGCATCTCTTCTCCTTCTTCTATGCATGTGGTATCAAATCAGTATCAATCAACTCACACAAAGAATTGGTGAAAGAATAGTAGGTCATTACTTTCCTAAATGAAGGGTATACTAAGTGAAAACTTTTGGAAATACTATAGTAAGAAAGAAACTATCAATGACTCCAAATAGCTTCCTAATTTGACACCATCCCTAGCAATGACGCCAAAAATGTTGGCCTCCTTTAATGGTTTAATAACTAAGCCTTTAGAGCTATGACTTAGAGATTGGACATCTGCACTAAGTAGCTATCTCACTCATCATGAAGGTGCATTTCATTTGTCAACCCAGGGACGTAAACTTGAAATGGGTCAACACTATATGTGCACTAGGAATCTACTACAGTCATCCATAAACTAGGAAAGCAATAATGCTGGAAGGAAATCAACTTAAACACTGAGCATAAATCAACATCTGTACTAGGCATTAACAACTGGACTGGAAATGAAAGATAAAAATGGAAATCTCAACAAACAGACATGAAACTACTTTGTCTGCCTTGGCTGCAGGAACAGTTACAGAACAAAATTTCAGTGGTTGCAGGAGCGACAGTTGTTGAAATTGAAACTAACTACTGAAGGATAAACCCACAAAAGTGGTTTGCAATTTGAATGAGGAAGGAAAACTTGTAAAAAATGACCCCATGCCAAAAAATTTCATTTTGGGGGTTCAAACGAACTAGTTGGTTCGAATGAACTAAAAGAGGGTTCACTCGAACCAGGGTTCAAGCGAACCCATTTAATGCATGTACGAACCAATCAACCAAAAAAACAAATGGAAGCCCTGGTTCGAGCAAACCCCCCCTTTTCCTGATTTTTGACCTTGTTCACAAAAAAATCATTTTTTTTGCACTTTAGAGATCGGTTTTAAGATGAAAATGGCGGATACTTTGAACATAGACCCAACTAGAATCAGGTAGTCCTCGAAATGAGCTATCCAATGAATATAATTTTAATATGTTTTGGTTTTATTATGTATTTGTTTTTTTAGCTTTATTAAACACAGGTTTTTCACCAAAAAATCAAGCTCTTTGTTTTGCACATGTGGAAAAATAGCAAATTATCAAAAAAACTTAAAAAATATGAGTGCACCAGATATTTAAGTCCTTGATCCAACAAAAAAATTGAATTTCGATACATACAAAAAAATTTATGCGTTATACGATCTCACTATGTCTGAATTGTAATTGGTTTGAATTTGAAACCTAATTAAAGAAAAAATATTCAATAAAAAACTATCTAACCAAGTGGAAGCTCTAGATATTGGAGTTACAAATCTAAATTCGAAATAATTATAATTGTATCCTTCATGGAAAAAAACTTATGTGTTATATGATGAGCGTCACTTTTTAAAAATGTTGTTTTCTGAAGAAGAAAAAAACTAGTTTTCGAGGGAGATGGAAAAAGAAGTACAATTTGATTCCAAATTTTTTGGAAGAAATATATTTAGAATCTACAGAAAAAATTTCATGAAACTCTAGTTTGCATCATCTTCAAATTCCTCACAGTTTAGCCGCTATAGGTATCTGAAAGTGAAGATTTAGTTAAAAAGTTTATTTCAGTGTCCAGTTTGGCCAAAAATTGTAAACCACTATTGTGAGATCACCTTGAATAGAAAATAACTTTTAAACTAAATAGGTGGAATTATCACCAAGTGGGCCCCCTTGGGTGAGTCTCCCTTAAACTAACTCAAATGAAACAACTCAGAATATCATATTATTTCTTGAAAGCAAGAGTACAACATCTTAGTGATATGACTGTATTACTAAAATTGGAAAAATGCGAATACAAACTCAGAATATCCAAACTTATCAAAAGGGGCATATCTGACCATTATTTATAGAGAGAAAAACTACTGATTAACCCTAACTACCTAGGCAGTCGACTCCATCAAAATAGGAGGATGCCACTTATTGAAAACATAGAAAAAGATGGAGGAAGTTATGCATGCGCCAAATTGGTTAAAGAAGACTTGCTCCAATAGGAATCTAGCACAATGCACTCCCTAGATTCTCTCAACAACAAATATGACCATTAAAAATGTAGTTACATTCTTTTATTCAAATTAGGAATTTCCCTCCATAAGAGTTTTCCCTCCTTGATCTCTTAATGATCATCTTCTTGACTTTCTTGGTAACCGATCAACTGGCAAGAATTTCTCCCACTTGGCAGGCTTCGTTGACATCAACATTTTAGTGGAAACCTGCATAATAAAATTAGCATGCACAAACAATTGTATATCTATAACTACCTTAGTAACATTCATTCAACCACTTGTAAAATCAACATAGATAATTCACATAGCATGATAATGTCATTAAAAGTCACAAGGATAAACTTATGCCTAAGGTCTATGGTTTTAAGGAAAATATCAACAACCAAGTGTTAAAGTCTATGATAGCATCAAAAAATATATATAATGAACCCTATCAAAATTGAGCCATTAATTGGGCTCATCAATGATGCAAGCCTTGCTTTGTTTTGTTGATGTAGTCGTTTCCTTGTCTTGCTTTTGAGTGGATCCTCCCAATCCCACAAACGAGCACCCATCCATGTATTTCCATCAAGCTTAGTGTGATTAGCCCTTCGTGGAGCCAAAAATTATTGTCCAGGTTGCCATCACTCAAACCCTAGCTTGCCTCCTCTCTGTGACATCATGCTCATCATAGAAAAGTTTAAGTAACCTTAAAATCTAAACAATAAATTTATTAATATATATAGTAGTGTAGAAAATTGTACCCCTTTCTAGGAGAAAGTACAATTCACACTTATTTGGACCTATTTTGGTAACCTTTTCATTAATGCATTTTAAAAACCTCATTATTAGGCCCTTAATACCCCTTTATTATGTATCCCAAGGCCTATTTTACTTAATTTTATTTAATTTATGACACCATAATCCACATTGAATAAATGCTATGAATTAAATTAATGCCTTGACATTTGTGGAGTCCTAAAGTTTTAGGTCAGGACTACCTTAAACTCAACTTTGGATATGTTTTTGGTGGCATTTCAAGCTCTCAAATTCAAATTTCACATGTCGGCTTTCAGGATTTGATAATTGAAAAATTAGAAAGGAAGCCTATAAAACTAAGTCTCACATTCATTTTAGACTAGACAAGAAAGAGAATTTCACATGAGATCAAGCATTCATATTCAAGAGCAAGGAGAAGCATTCAAAAGTGAAGTCTTGGAGCAACATTCGAGTTGTGTTTGTAGGTCTTCAAGCTCATTTTGATATCAAGATCAAGCATTTCCAAAGGATTGATGATAGATGTCTATAGAGGATTATGATGGATTCTAGGTTTTGCGAGATGCACAAGACATTCAACCAAGCCTAATGACTTGTTTTCTAAGTGATTCCATCTTCTATAATTATCTTTCTACTTTCATCCTAAAGGAAGGTATAATTAGATTTGTGACTTATTAGGGTGATTTAAGATCTTCCAAAGTAGGTCTTCATCATTGTGCATGTTCATTTAGGGATCTTATTCTAACACATTTGTGTAGGGTTTCTTTGCATCATTTGTTTCTTAATCTTAGACACACTTAAGGTTAGGATTGCACACACATTTCATGTTTCAGATCTATGCTTTTTATTAAGGTTAAATTACCAAACTTGGGGTTTGATTGAGGCAAACCCCTATCCACCAACAAATAACAATTTTGTTTTGCAGATTTTTCCTAGATTCAGATCGGGGAGCGAAGGTATCAAGTTAGAAGGAAGAATTGTAGGTCTCGGACTTCATTCTTAGAAATTCAGAGTTTTCCAGAAAATTTTGCAAGGACCCATTTTCCCTAGGGCAAACGAGTCCCTGTTCAGCTTGTAGAAACAACTTTTGAAAGGTGTACAACATTTATTCCTCTCATATTTTCTAGAAACTTTGTTGGTTCCTTCAGTCTTATGTATAATCTATTAGATCCAAGTTGTAGATTGCATTTTGGAGTTGATTTGCTATTTTTAATCTTTCTCCCCAAAGTGTTGTTTGACCTAGATCCCCATCCTTGCAAAAAAGGGAAATTTGTAGATTCACACTTTGACTTGATTCACTTAAGGGTTGATAAACATTTCATTGTGTGGATCTCATTTCCTAATGAAATAAGAAAAGTAGGACCCCTTTTCCATTTTGGGAAACCCCAAGAACCCTCCCATTTTCCTTAATTTCACACACACACACACACATATATATATTATAAATCTAATTAATTTAAACTATTTTTTAAATTTTTAATCTAAAAATACAAGAAAAAAATATTAAATATCTAGAGTATTTAATTATAAGGTCAAAATAACTTTTTAAAATATAAGAATAATCTTAATATAAATTATGTTCTCTAAATATTTACAAAGTAAAAAAATATTAATATTTTAATTATTTTTATATATGTATGTAATGAAAATTCACTTGATGACAATAAATATGAATTTTGGTAGCCAATTTGCATGGACATAAATATTCTTAAATTTTATAATGGAAAATGTAAAATATTCCATTAACAGAGTGTTTTCCTAAGATTTAAAATGGAGCTTATCTCCAATCAAGAAAATATAGTGCTAATTTAACACCTTCATAATGTTTTAGGTGATATACAAGATTTCATAGAAAAATCAAGTGTGATTTAGGAAGAAACTACTCTCAATAATAGGAGAAAAACCTATAAAATTGGAAATGAAATGTCACACAATTTATTCCTAATGTAGGTTTTTATACCTCTTTTTTTTCCGAGAAGAATAATTTGTCTAATGATAATAAAGAAAAAATGTTTATTATTTTATTATGTTTTAAAAATGATCAATTTGAATCATTATAATATTTGAAACTTTAAAGCAATTTTTAAATAATATTTTCATGTTTTTGATTGGTTGAGCTAGTCAATTTAATCACCAACTGCCGCCCCCTCTATAGAAAAGAGAAAGTAAATACTGTGAAAATACAAATCACTCAATAGTTTTTTTAAAGACATTAAATGAAACGAGATACAAATTATTTAATTTAGTTTTATTTCATTTCACTTTAGACATCATTTTTTTAACATTTTTTATATTATATATAGAGAGATCAAAAACATAAGCCCCAAGGCATCACCAGGGAACGAAAAGTACGGCTCAAGAGAGGCAAGGCCTCACATCAAGAGCACACAGAGAACAGTAGTACAAAAAATATATATACAACCTATGCACAGCATGAAGAGAAGCTGATACAAAACATAGCAGCCACTAGCATAAAGTTACATCGATGCTATCAACCCAAGCCACCCAACCCAAGGCGCCTTCCATCCAGGCAATGTGCTTGGTCTCCTAAATCTGAGCCAACATCAGGACCTGTTCCTTGTTAACTTTCCTGTTGTTCTTCACTTCTTGGGTCAGGATCTTGCATGTTTTCTCAAAGAGCTGCAGATTGTCCATAGTCTGCCTCCAAGCATAACCTCCTTGCATCTCGTATATGAAGAACGTGGCGGAGCCATTTTTGAGGAACCTTTTGAGCTTCTCTTTTTCAATCAACATAGTAGTGTGGACCTGCAAAAAAAATTTAAGGTAGATGAGTTTTCGAAAAGACTCAGTAAGAATTCTGGGATTACTCTGAAATCTCTCTTCATTTCTACATTTCCAGATTTGCCACAAAATCCCCGAGGAGAGGATTTTCCAAAATAAATTAGTATCATGTTTCAAGCCAACGATATGCCCGGTAATAATCTCAAAGATGTTAAAGAGAGAAGGATACATAATGCCAAACATCAGCCAAATCTCTTTAGCAAAAATGCAGTCAAAAAGAATGTGTCTACCAGTCTCGGGTAACCTGCACATGGGACAAACATCAGTACCAAGGGGATCTTTTCTGATAGGGAGTCTATCAAGAATAACCAGCCAGTTAAAACATTTAATCTTAGGTTCAGTAGGACCTTTCCAAAGATTTTCAAACAAGTTCTTCCACGCACGGGTGTCTAAAGAAGAGTACCAGACCTTGTTAATGTGATCTATAACGGCCTCAGAATGCCCAATAGTGTTATAAATGTTTTTGGCTTTGATTTTGTTAAGCACAGTCCCATCAGGCCACTTGATGCTTAAAAATATGTGGGAGTCAATTTGACAGGAGGTCGGGAGATTTCTGGTGGCTTTGCGGATCATACTGTACGTTTTCTTCTGGGAGTCGGGAAGGTTAAATTTGTTACAGAGAACCTCCCAGTCTATTAATCTGTCATGCTCAAATAAATCAGCCAATTGGGAGATGCCTTTGATGTTCCATTGCCTAGCCGAGCAGCCCTGAGAGAGGGCGAGGGGCTTGCCAGAGTAATTCAGGTTCCACCAAATGGACCTTTCACCATAAAGATGGGCATCATCATGGAAGGACCTGTTAGTTATAAAATGTTTCACAAAATTCCAGGCTTTCCAGATGGATCTAAAAATAGCAGATCCTTGCACATTCACGGGAAAATCACCAAGGACAAGATCATTAAAAGGAAGATTCTTCCAAGACTTAGCTATCTTGGGGATACCTCTCTCAATGTTATTTCTAACCAAGACCTTCCAGGGATCATCACCATCAAGAGAGTGGAAGATCCACTTGGCGGCCAGGGCAATCCCCTGGAGCTTAAGATCCTTCAAGCCAAGCCCCCCAAGGAGTTTGTTGGTGTGACACCATTCCCACTTGACCGCATGCATTTTGTTCTTGCCTTTGCCATCAGACCAGAGAAACTTCCTAATCTCTTTTTGGATTTCATAGATTTGATAGTTACTGAACATCCAAGCTGAGGAGTAATAGATATTATAAGATGACAAAATTTTCTGGCAAACCTGCACTATGCCGGCCAGCGACAGGGCCCTATTATGCCACTTATGGAGCTTCTTCACAATCTTGTCTTTGACCCAGAACCACATATCTTTAAGGGAGGGGTCGATGGAGAAGGGAATACCAAGATACCTCACTATCTTGTTAGGGCCACCCCATTGAAAGTTATAGCTCTTGAACCAGATGGGTGGCTGCTCAACCCACCCAAGGCAGACAGACTTAAGGTGGGAGAGGCGGGCGCCCGAGATTTTGCAGAAAATGCTGAGTTTGTGATAAAGGGTTTCGAAGTTGTCAGCCGTAGCCTCAAGGAAGATCGCGGTGTCGTCCGCGAACTGGCAGTTAATGAGCTCACTGTCATTGGGAAGAGATATACCTTTGACAGCCGGGGAGACAGAATTATCTCTAAGGATGTAATAGAGGGCTTCAGAAGTGATCACAAACAGGGCAGGGGCCAAGGGGCACCCCTGTCTGATGGATCTTTCAAGAGGAAAAGAGTCAGTAAGGTAGCCATTCACATCGACCTGCGCGAAGGCATCTTTGAAAAGAATTTTCACATAATTGCATAAAATACTGGGGAAACCAAAGGCTTCGAGCATCATGGAAATGAAATTCCACTCCACTCTGTCGTAAGCTTTCTCGAAGTCCAGAAGGAACATGACAGAGTCCTGTTTAGAGACACGGGCCCAACTCATGGCTTCCTAGCCGGTAATCAAATTTTCCAGGATATATCTCCCTTTTATAAAACCCGTTTGAGTAGGGCACACAAACTTGGGCAGAATATCTTTAATCCTGAGGGCCAGAATTTTGGCAAAAATTTTATAGGAAACATTGAGGAGAGTAATAGGTCTCCAGTTCTTGATGAG